>PVLA01005919.1:13047-135276 GCA_004027455.1 Hydrochoerus hydrochaeris
CGGCCCATCAGTCCCCGCCCTTAATGGGAGGAGCCTATGGTCTCGCCTTCCTTCCTGACCTGCGCACGCAGCCTGTCACCGCCCTGCGCCGGCCCTCTCCCTAGTCAGGCGCCCGACCCAAAGCCACCGGTGTTAGGGGAACGGCTTTCCGAGCGTCGAGCGGAGCGAGCCGGAGCAGAGCCCCGCGCGGCGGCAGCATGGGCGCGCGCGGCTGGGCCCTCGGCCTCCTGCTGCTGCTCTGCCCGGTGCAGGTGAGCGACCCCGGTGCTCCGGGCGGGCGGTGGGTGTGCGCCGGGGCCGGGGCCGGGGCCGGGGCCGCCGGCGAAGGCGGTCTGCGGGCGCAGCCGGGGAGGTCCCCACCTCTCCGGCTCCAGTCTCCCGCCACACGCTCCTGGCTGGCGTCTGGAAGAGGGCTTCAGCTGGAGGCTGCTCGTGGGACCTGCTTTGAGCTGGTGTCAGCTGTGGTTCCCGAATTTCTCGATTCAGGATGTGGCATCCGAGGGGAGGAGAGTGGGCGGAAAGGGCTCGAGACCTTATTTAATTTTGTCTATTGAAAAAAATCTTCACGCACACGAACTCTTTGGAAGATCAAGGGTGCAGGTTGTTTCTCATCACCTCGTTAACAGCCCAGGAAACCGAGACCCACAGAGGGTAGCTGGATTTCCTCTTGTCACAATTACTCGGCAGCTACTGGACAGTGTGTCCTGAGCCCTTTGGTGGCTTTTCCTAGGTTTAGTAGCCGCCGGCACCGGCTCCTCACTGCTGTTTGTAAAGAAAAGAACCCTAGCGAGTGAGGTTTGAGGGGTGTCTAAGGGTGCGAGTGTTTCATATCGGGATGAAAGAGTGAGCCTTTGGGAGTTCTGTGTCCTTTGGCCGCCGGTCCTCTTCAAGTAGGCCGTCCGTGGCGGTGAGGTGGTGTGGCAAGGGGGAGGCAGAGGGAGGGGTTCCGCGGACTAGAGAAACCTCTTTTCTGTGTAGTGATTGCAAGATGATCCAGAGCCCTTTCCTTGTGCGTGTGTGTGTGTGTGTGTGTGTGTGTGTAAGAGCGCGCATCGGATATCAGGAGGAACTCATAGATGCTTGGCTGGGAGGAAGCCCAGAGGAAAACCTATTTCAGAGAGGCAGTTGGCGATGGGTTATGGGCTCAGCCGCAGATCACAGGCTCTTTGGCTTTGGGTATTTTACTTTTGGCTTCAGCTTTATTAATTTATGTTTGTTTGTTTGTTTGTTTGTTTTATGAGGCATGGTCTCACTGTGTAGTTCAGGCTGACCTTCAACTCACTATGTAGGTGTAGGCCAGGCTGGCCTGTAGAACTTGCAGGAATTTTCCCTGCCTCAGCCTCCCAAGTACTGGCATTTCAGGTGTGTATTACCATGCCTGGATATTAGTTTGAAGATGAAAGTAATACCTTGTGGAATTACTGGGTTTAGTAAATAATATAGCATATATACCTAAAGTAGTTAAAAACTCAACAAATTATGTGCCTTGGAGAAAATACAGTTATTCAGTTTCCTGAGCGTTCCAGAGCAGGGTGAGACCTTTTACTTCAAGGTAGTATTCAAGGCTGTTGGCCAATGGGCGTGTCTTTTTGAGCAGATTTGGAGTAGGTCAGTTTGATTGTGAATCTCTTGCACAATACCTAGGAACCTTTTTGAGGTCAGCAGATCTTAACTAGAAGGACCACTACTGTTAACTTAAGGTCTGTCTAGAGGCTTCAGAGCATCTGAATGGATGAGGTGAACCCCAGACGCCAGATTGGAGAGGTGGTCTTAAATAGGGTTATTAAATACATTTTGGGGAGTTTTTCCTTGCTTTTCTTAATTTTTACATCTTACAGATTTAATAACAGTCATAGGCTGTGTGATTTTTTTTCCCCCCCTTCAGACTCACAAGCTCACACTTGCCAGGCATTCACTTATGCACTGAGCTAAATCCTGGCCCATTTTTTGTCTTTTTGAGACATGGTCTCACTATGCAGTTCAGGCTGGTCATGAGCTCACTTTGTAGCCCAGGCTGGTTTCAAATTTATAATGATCCTCCTGCATCAAGCCTCCGGAGTACTGGGATTACAGGAGTACGCCACCATGCCCAGTTTAGGCTGTGTGATTTTAAAACCTTGTGCTATCCAAATTATATATGAAGAAATTGTCTGTCCCTGCTGTGTTTTTGTTGTTGTTGGTTTTTTTGTTTGTTTGTTTTGTTTTGAGACATGGTTTAGTTCTGTAGTCCAGGCTGGCCTTGAACTCACTATGCGGCCCGGGCTGGCCTCAGACTCTCTTCCTCAACCTCTCACACCACCTGGCCTGGCTGTTAGGCTGGGACTTTTATAAGATTGTCCTTGAAGGACTTGGAACTTAGTGAAATCTGAGTGGGAAGTAAGCCCTTGTGTGACTTTTACAGAGGGGATCCAGAATGGGATAATCTTTTAGCCTTCAGAGGGGAAGAACAGCCATTTGAAATTAGAGTAAATATGAGGAAATTTTCCCCAGTCTCTCCTAGTCCTTGACTGATGCCATGGTTAGATATCTTACCAACAAAGTGAAAATGGAGATTTTTTTTTTTTAGCAAGTGAGCAGAGAACAAAGGACTTGCTGAATGGATCTTTGTATTTCTGCATGTTTGTTACCCAGAACAAAGAATCCCTCTGATCATGAAGATAGCGTGACCTCTCTTCATGGGTAACCCTTCCTCAGCCTTGCTTGTCTGAAATGAATGACACAGTACCTGCTAGGAAGCCTGATTAGGCCGGCTCTAATCTGATCACAGGTGTGTCCCTTTCAGCTGTCTCACCCAGAGCTCTGGGAAGGGTGTCTTCTCTCAGCCAAGTTGTTGCTATCAATGCTTTGCCTGTCTTTGAAGGCATTGTCCTTCTCCCCACGTACAATCCTTCCTCTGAAGTTCTGGGTCTGTGTTTAAACTGCCACAGTGGTATTTGCTACCTGGCAAAAGACTGAATTAAAAGACTGGAGCAGGGGTCTGTATTCTTCCCAAGAGTGACCCTGGACAAGGAGTAGAGTTTCAACTTCCTTCTCTTTAAAATTGGCTAATGTCTTTCTTGTTGCTGAGACAACATGCCCTACCCTCACAAGTTAAAGTAGGGAAGGTTTATTTCAGCTCACAGTTTGTACAGGTTTCAGTCCACAGTTGGAGGGCTCCAAGGCAGGGAGGGCAGCATGGCAGAGGGGAGCTGCTGGCAGCTTAGCAGGCGGGGAACAAAGAAGCTCCCGGCCCACGCCCCCAGAGACCACCTCCTCCACCCAGACTTCATTCCAGCATCACATTTAGCTATAAACTCATCGGTAGACTAATCTATGTAACGAGTGTCACATCGTCATGATCCAGTCATCTCAAAGCCCCACCTATGAGCAGTTACGGCTTTGGGGGGCACAGCTAGGTAAAAACCTTCACAGATACACTACTTTCTAGAGTGCATGTCAAAAGATAGGAATGTTTAAAATTAAAATACCAGAGTGCAGCTTCCTGAAGGACAGAAGCTGTATTTTATGACTTTCAAATATAGCCAGTACCCTTGTCATAGACTTTTAGTGACTAAATCTTTGGGCTGCAGAATGGGTTTGGAGAGGAATTTAGCAGCAGGTGGCTAGCAGAGTTGGATTTGAAGTTGGTTTCTGTGGAGGGGGTGCTTGTGGCTAACCAGGTTTTTCTTTGCCTGACCCGTGCTGCTTAGTCTTAATATAAACGTTTGGTTTGGCAACAAAACTTTGAAACAAAACAAAAGCTCTGCCTCTGACTCTTAGGATATTTGAGTGAAGCTGTAAAACTTTGTTCATCTTCTTCTGTCCCATCCTTAAGTCACAAGAACTCAGGTTAATTTCTTCAACATAAAATAGCTGTAAGCACAATATAGGATGCAAATATCAAGAGCGCTCACCCATTCACAAAGCACATAATTCACATGCATTATAAAGTGGTGTAAATGTTAGCTACTGTCCTTGTCCTCTTCATAGTTGATGAGGGGAAGGTAAGAGTTAAAAAAATTATAACATAGTGAAAAGTACTTAGAGATACAGACAAAATGTTACAAGAAGTCTTTTTTTTTTGGTCTTTTGAGTTTCGAGATAGGCTCTTGCTTTTTAATTCAGGCTGACCTCGAACTCAGCAGTCTTCCAGCTTCTACCTTCTGAGTGCTGGGGTTAGAGATGTGCACCACCATGCCTGATTTTAAATTTTAAAAATGAAAATAAGGGAAAGTTACCTCATTGCCTAGTTAATAAAAAGTCTTGAATGTTCATTTGCTTTTGTTTTTGTTTTTTCTTTGAGTCAGGGTCTCACTCTGCAGTTCAGGCTGGCTTCAAACTCACTTTGTAAAAGCCCAAGCTGGCTTCAAACTCACAGCCATCTTCCTGCCTCAGCCTCATGAGTACTGGGATTACAGGTGTGCGCCACCACACCCGGCTTGAATATTCATTTGAGAAGAGTGAATATTATGGCATGTAAATTACTTTCGTAAAACTAGGAGGGACCTATTCTGTATTACAAAAAACTAAAGA
Source organism: Hydrochoerus hydrochaeris (assembly GCA_004027455.1). Classification (NCBI taxonomy): domain Eukaryota; kingdom Metazoa; phylum Chordata; class Mammalia; order Rodentia; family Hydrochaeridae; genus Hydrochoerus; species Hydrochoerus hydrochaeris. Next base: position 17,560 of record PVLA01005919.1, read on the forward strand.
AAAAAGTAGCTGCCTGCTTTTTGTATAATGCTTCACTGCTGCCCGCAGAATCTTCCTTTGACCTCACAGAATTCCTTTAATACAGGTACAGTGTTTTCCCACCCTACAGTATGTGGACTCTAACTTTCCATCGAAGTCAGGCCAGACCAGCCTCCACCCTGAAGCTCCCGCCATATGTGTTTAGTCTTCCTCCTTGACTCCAAGGGAAACAGCAGGCAGCGTTGTCTCAAGGCTTGGCTCTCTATGCCACTCCTTCCAGCTCCGATGCACCCTGTCCTGATGGCCTGTGTCCCTGCTCCTTCCAGAGGCAGAGGGCAGTGGAGTTACCGCACCCCCCCCCCACCTTCCGCACCTGGAACGTGAGCTGGGTGAAGGATCCAGCTCTCGTGTCCTCCCTGCGCTGGCCTGGGCTGGGGACTGACAGTTTGAGGAAGTGAGTCATTGCTTGACTGCTCCCTGGGGAGGTTCCTAAGATGTGAATGACTGTCATTGCTGCAGGTAAACAAGTTTGTGAAGGAGAAATGGGGTCACAGTGGGTGGAACTTCTGGCTCTGGTGTGTTATCAAATTCTGTGTATACAGCAGTGGCCAAACTGCGTGGAGTTTGACATAGTAGCTGTGGGGTGGGAAAGGGGAAGATGAGAGGGAAGAGGTGGTAAACCTTTGACCTGGGCTTGTAAAATCGTGTCACTTGTGAGTCATGATCCCCCGGTGTCATCTCTGACTTAGTTTCCTTACCTGTAAAATAGCCCGATTCTACTTCCTAGAGCATCTGAGAAGTGAGAGAGAAATCACATAACCGTATGCCTGACACGCACTTGCTGATCAGTCAGTATTTCCATGCGAGTTCGTGCTCGCTGACCTGTGGGTGACCTATGTTAGAGACAGCCTCAGCAGTGGCTCATGTATGACAGAAGAGGCTTTTTACAACCTTTCCTGAGCTAGCTGTAGGACTGTTGAAAGATGCTTCTTGGTGTGGTCACACAGCCAGTCATTAAACCCTGTGAGATGCCTATAGGACCTCGCCTTTCAAAACAGACACAGTGGCCTTGTGACAATTCAGTTCTGGCTTGAGGCCAAGATGACTAGCATTTCTCATTGTTCATCCTCTTATATAATCGAGTCAGATGCCCTCAACTCATTCTGAGTGTTGATGGCTCCCAAGTCTATGAACACGAGCGGCAGGGAATTTCTAAGGAACTATTACATCTGGGTCCGCCCATGGGGGTCTCACAGTCTGACAGGGGAGCCAAGACGAAAACAAGAAAGTACTTTTGTGATTCTCATGAATATAAACCAGCTTGATCTCGGGTCAGGAGCCAGCATACTCTGGCTTGGCTCGAGCCTGTTTTTGTAAAAATAAGTTTTATGGGGAATGTGCACCCACCTGCACCCATGTCCTTGTCTGTGGTTGTGTTTGAGCTTCCGTGGGCAGAGACCTTAATGCTGCAGCTGTGCTACTTAATGTTTGGGCCTGCACAGGAACACTTATCCATTCCTGTCCTAGTGGATCCACAGGGAGCTTGTGGACAGAAACAGATACCCAGCACCAGAAATCTGTGGCTGGGTGATCTGAGGATGGGGTGGCTGCTCCCTAACCCTAGTCACCCCAGGCTCCCAGTCCCCAGTTAGGCAACCCCAGAAATAAACAGGGGCTCAGAGTTTAGGGTAGTGAGGAAATGGGTCTTGGGAGAGGCTGCTAAAGAAGGCCTAACTAAGGAGGGTCTTCTAGGATGGCAAGGACTGAAACCTGTTTAGGAAACAATGAGAGGGTTTGTTGTTCTGGGGCTGAGACATGGACTGGTGTTTGGCCTTCGGGATCTGAATAAATACAGTGAAAGGCAGTTCACAGAGAGCTGAAAGCCTCCTGTGGGAGGAAGTTGAGGCTTCCTTGTGAAAAAGTGATTTAAAAGTCACTGCACGTGTGGGTCCTTCTCTGCTGGTTACTTGTGGGGAGAAATTAAAGCCAAGAAGACCTGGGTCTCCTAAATTAGTACTAGTTAAACCTGTAAAAGGGGATGGGCTGGATCGGTGCAGGAGAACCTCAGTGTTACATATTTCATTTACACCTGTGATGTGTGGTTATTTGGAATGGATGTGTATTGATTTGTAATTAAAGAAAAATCTGCAGCTACTTATTTTTTTTAATATTTTGAAAGTTGGCAAAGTTTTTAAGTGCTTAAATAAGGTAGTTCTTCTGGTTATGACTAGTTCTGTAAGATTAGTCTATGACCATGAGATTAAACTGAAAAAATAATCTTTTAAAAAAATGTTTATGGACATTTATTATTAGCATCTTTGAACGATAACAAAAACTAAAAATTAGCTACTTGACTTTAATAAGGGAAGGAAGGAAAAGCCCATCATTCTTTGGACTTGGTTTGAAGTGTCCCCTAGTGCAGAGTTCAGTGGGGGTTTTCTGGGGTGATTAGGTCATGAGGGTTCTGCCTTGGTGACTGGATTAAAGCTGTTATCCCAGGAATGGGTCCGTTATCACGAGAGCGGGCTCCTACAAGGGCATGAGTTCCGCTCTCTTCCCTCTGCAGTACGGACTTGCTGTCCTGGTGATTTTCACTATGGAACGATGCAGCCCCTCAGTCCTGGATGGCCCAGCCTCAGAACTGCGAGCTGGGTAAACTGTTCATTCTCACTGTTCTGTTGTAACCAGCAAACAGCCTGAGGAGGGCCCTGACTTGAGTCAGGCTCCGACAGGGTATATTACAGACCTCACCACTTATGTGACACTCAGCCCCATAGTGCTTGATCCTGATGTGTCTGGCTTCTGCTTGGTTAGCCCCGCTTTGCAGACGATATCCCTGGGCTTCCCTTTTTCCCACCCAAGGACGTGAGCTCATGGGCTGCTGCTGCTTCCTTTTTTTTTTTTGTAAAATACACAAAATTTCCATTTAATGTCATGTTTAGTGACATTGAGTATATCACATTGTGTGTAATCATCCCTACCATCCATCTCCTGAACTGAGTTCATGTTTTAGAAGCTTTTTGTTTTTTTGGCTATAGTAAACCTCAAAAGTTGCTGGTTTTCATTTTCAATATTTGACATAATGCTTTCTTTCCCAACTGAATATTATTGGTTGTAAAATCAGGAGTCTTGAACCTTGTATCATTATAGTGAAGGTAGCTTTGAATTTGAAGATTAGGTGCTTTGTTTAAAAAGAAAGCAGAGCTCAGCATGGTGGCACACGCCTGTAATAACAGCACTCAGGAGGCTGAGCCGGGAGGATCTTTGCAAGTTCGAGACCAACTTGGGCTACAAAGTGAGTGCAAGACTAGCCTAACTGCGTAGCAAGACCCTGTCTCAAAAAGGAGGAAAAAAAAAAAAAAAGGAAGTGGGTCACAGGAGATGTAGCTCACATCTGTAATCTCAGCTACTAGAAAGGCTGAGGCAGGAGAATCGCAAGTTTTATGCCAAGCTGGGCCAATAGGAATGCCTGTTTCAGAAAGGGTGTGTGGTCTGTGTGAGCCTACTTTGCTGGTGTGCCACTGTTGCTGTGAGTCTCTGGGGATTTTGTGGCACATTTAGCTTGTTCATGAATAAAGACCTGACTGCCCACGGTGCTGTTTTGAGACTAGCATCCAGTGGCTCAGACACCAGTAGAGTTCTTAGCAGGTTGTTGCGGTGAGCACCCCCAGTCTTGTCTGCCCAAGTCCCTGGGGCTCCTGGGTCCACTCGGGAGTGACCTGCAGTGCAGAAGGAGACCTGCCTCCCCGGCAGCCCAGGTCTGACTCCATGAGTCTCAGTGAGTCCCTTTGCCTGGATAACCCTTGGCTCCCTTGTCTGTCATTTCAGGTCCTGCTGCCCAGACCTGATCAAAGGGTTCTGCTAATAGGGTGCCCTTGGCCTGGCCGGCGCCTGCATGCTGTGTATGTGTGTTGCTTGTGCTCCTTGAGACAACTCAGAGGGGGAGGTTTGGGAGTGACCTTAGCGGGTGGTCTTGGGTAAAGTGGGAAGCGGTGGGGAGGAAGGCTGGACCCCAGAGAGCAATGCAGAGGCAGCCAGATCCCACCCACTGAGGGACAGAAGCGGAGGCAGGATAGACTGCAGTGTTAAGGGTAGCACTTCGAGGGGCACGGACAGAACCAGGAAGAGGTAGCAGGAAGGGTAGGTTGTAGGTTCTGAGACCCGAAACTTTGGGGCCACTGCTGAGGAGGAGCCATGTGGCAGCTGTTTCCTAGGAAACGCTGCCTTTTTGTGGATGCAAGAAGAGGAAGATTGTGTGAGGGCACCCAGGGTGGGCCATGGGTTGGCTGTGGGAAGTGCCTGGGGGGTCAGACTCCCTTGCAGAGGGCCTGGAAGTAGAAGAGGCAGCCAGAAAGGCAGCTTCCCCTGGAGCACCAGAGGCTGTTAGAGTTGGCAGTGGAGCAGAAGTCAGGGATCACTGAAAGCGGAGACAGGGGTCATGTGTGAAGTTAGAGCAGTGATCTGGGCCTGTAATCCCAGCACTTGGGAGGCTGAGGCAGAAAGATTGCTGCAAGTTTGAGGCTATCCTGGGCTACATAGTGAACTCAAGGCCAGCTGAACTACACAGCAAGACTCCGTCTCAAAAAAAAAAAAAAAAAAATCAGCAGGGTTTATAAAAGCAGGCACAGGTGAGGGGCTGAGAGGAGGTTAGAAAGCAGGCACTGGAGGAGCCGGAGGAGCTCGGGAGGATGCGGAGTGAGAAGAGGCTGAGTGGCTGCTTGCTGCAGGGGGAACAGTGTTCACACAGGAGATTGTACTTTATGGGGAGTCTGTTTGTGGAGCAGAGGTGCTGTAGTTTGAATCCTGGCTTCGTCACTATTTTGCATGATCTCAGACAAGACATTTAGCATCTTGGTTCCTCAGTTTCCACATTTGTAAAGTGCATGTAAAAATACCCTTTATAACATCTCCCATACCAGTCCATTGTTTGGCATAATTGGGTCAATACATGAAGAGCTTTTGGGTTTCACTGGCTTAAGGCTGCTGTACACAGGGTACCCTCGTGAGAAGCAGACCAGGCCCACTGTTCTGCGCCTGGAGAAACCCCAGGTGTTTTCTTCAGGTCTTCACAACTTCTTGGCAGAGGTCCCAGACAGTTGGGAGACAAAAACTAATTCTTTACATTTGATGGTACCATGCTTTGTAGTTCCCTAAACACTGTGGATATGTGTGTATGTATATAATCATGTATCTTTTGATCTTCACGCCAGACCTGTGAGATGAGCAGAGACTGTGAGCTGCATTTCATAGGTAGGAAGAGCTGCCACTCGCAGGTTTGAATGGGCACCACTCATGACGGGCTCAGTGCCAGCACCGACCCACTCGCTGCCTCCTGAGAACCAGGCTCCTCACTGAGCTCCAAGCCCTTCCCTTCCCCAGCCTCTGCGCTAGTTGGGTAGAAACAGTGCTTTGTCTCGAAATAAAGGACAGAAGTTGAAAGGGATGATCATTGTGGAAAGGAATCCAGACAGCTCTGGGACATCTTGATTTGCTCTTGTGGCACCAAGTGCTGAGGAAGGGAAATGTAAGCTCCAGATGCCCATCTCCTGTGCCATGGCCATGCCAGGGTTTGGTTTCTGTTGTCAGCTGAAATCTGGGAGGCACGCATTTGGACTGGCCCCTGCACTGGGCCCAACAAACCAAACCAACATGGAATTCAAATCGCAGTGTGAATTTTGGTGGTTGAAAAAGGTCCTATAACCAATTAACTAATTAAACTCTAATCTTTGGTCAATTAAGTTGTTTTCTGTGCCTCCCTTCAGTTTTTCTATAAGTGCTATCTGATCACATTGTTCGGGTTTTGGGAACCTGCTCTGGTTCTGGTATCTGCTGGATTCAGGTACCAGTTGTGTTTTAACCTTGCTCAGATAAACTACTAAATTTAGTTGGCCCTAGGACTTTTAACTTAGTGGCGAGGCCTGCTTGACATCAGTCAGTTGAGAATCCTTTGCCAACTAGGGAGGGAGGTGTCCCTTCTATTTAAATTACATGTAAATAATCAGGAGTTTCTTCTGCCTCTCTAATTAGCTTTTACCTCTTCATACTTCAATTTGACAAAAACCCAGAGTTGCATTTCTTTCCTTGGTATTGTTAGGTCTAGTCAAAGGCTTATTTTGGATGATTTCCTTTCCTTGTGGCCTAAATATATGACTTTTAGCGAGTGGAGAGATGGGTATTCATAATTTTTATTTTGTAGCATCCAAAGGAAGCTACGTCGACTCTTCAGATTCCCTGATTGCGCGCACACACACCAACCTGGTTGGTTGGTTTTTAATTTCAGGTTTGGGGCTTCAAGGACTGTTTTGGGATTTGTGCCTTGTGAGATTTGTGTCAGCCTCTGTTGGTCGCTAAGTTCAGCAGCCCCAGACCCTGAAAGATAACATGCAGCTGCCTCTGCAGTTTGTGCCCAGGGGATCAGCACTCTGCGTTCTGTGTAGGGCATGTGCCATGGTCCCTGGGAGAACCTGTGCTGTCACTTCCATGGCTCTTCCGCCAAGTACCTCCGGAGCCATAGTCGCTTCCCTGATCTAGGGTTTCACTGTGGGACAGGTGGTTACAAGCCAGTGGCCCTGTTCCTGGGCCCTCTGTGACGCTCACTGTTATGCAAAACGTCGGGTTGCTTGGGCAGCAGCCTTGGAAGGTGCTGATTCACACTGAGCCCTCCCTTCTTGGGAGTTTTCTGACAGCCTTGTGACTCTCACATGAGGAATATGAGTGGCTCTTGAGAAATCTTTTCTTAAGAGATTTAAAAAAGTTTTTTCTTTAGATTGCTTAGATGATTTTCCTTAAAGTTAGCTCACCGATTCCTTGCTTTCTACTTAAATCTCAAGGACATCTTAAGAGGGAAGAAAAGGAATGAAGACCATGATTTGATGTTTGTAGCTTTGTTTTTTAGTTTCTTATAAAGTACTGATATTAAGTACAACTGGAAATACTTTTTACTGTTTAGAGCATTACCCAGATCCACAAGAAATAGTATCTTAGTACTAACTTCACCATTTTGCTTTGCTCCGTGATTCTTATATGGAACTATAGCAACTATAGCTTCCTTTAAAAATACACTAGCAAGGGGTAGAATCATTAATTGAGTTTTTTGTTTCCTCCTTCACTAACCTGACAAATCCAATTTTGGGCATTTGTTCTATTTTCATTATTTTCAAAATGTTTAACAACTGCCATTTGCCATTACTTCATTGGACAGGTAGTCTGGAAGGCTTTGTAATGGTACTCACATGTTTTTTTATAATTGGAACTTGTTTTACCATTGAGACGTGCCTGACACCTAGTCCGTGGGCTCTCTGTAGGTGTTTTCACAGTCCTGCATTTGGTATGGAGAGTGTGGAATTGCGTCTGGAGATAAAAGGTACAACTGCAAATATTCTGGGCTACCGAAACCACTGCCAAAGGATGGGTATGACTTAGTGCAGGTAAGTTTGTTGTCTTGAACACTGGGAATGCAAGCCACACATCCCGAGGTCCTCCGGGATTAGCCCTAAGAGTGTGGTGGAGTGAGGGTGGAGGGAGGCTAACAAAAGGCTCACTCTTACCCTGACTCTAACCTGTAGCGCATGATACAGAGAAGATAACTCCAGAGCCTTGATTTTTCAGGAGCTGACCTTGTCCTCTCTTAAAGTTTCCCCGCAATGGATTAGTGACCTTGGTACCTCCAGTGTCACTCCTTGGAACTTCTGCAAAATATACTGGAAGTAGCTTTTTTGGTTTCTAGATTTCAGGATTTGAATAGACTCTGCCACTAAGACGCTGTGACTTCCCCCCCACTCCCACCCCCACTGTCCTGTGGGTGCTCCACAGTGCCCGAGAACCTGGAAAGTTTGTCTGCTGCTAGGGTTCTGCTTCCTATGATCAGTTTTACTATCCTTGATAAACAGAGATATTTTTTACCATCCTTGATAAACAGAGATATTAGAAAAGAACTTGGAAAGGCAAGGTGAAAAGACTGGTATTAGAAACCTACATTATCAAAACTCATGTTGCCCTGATGATAGATCTAGACTGACTTGCTCCTGTCATGAGGATTAATAAAGGTTTTGACTTTCCCTGGAGTGACTAATGGAAATTATAAAAGACGTTCTGGTTAAACTTAAACAGAAATTCTAAGAAGAGGTGGAATGATTGTCAGGGAAAGAGAGCTTCTAAGCAAGAAAAAAAAAAAAATGGAAGTGTATCTGAAACCTCTACGTATGAATCCCTAGTTTACCCGTAGTGCATTTGAGAGCCTTTTGAGAGACCTCTGCAAGCGTGTTGGGAATCCTCACCTTACCCTCGTGCATTTAAGAGGGATTAGACACGTGAGCTGGTCCATCTCCCCAGGGATGTCATGCTTGCTGCTAACCATGCTGCTTGCCTGCTGTGCTCTCTCCCTAAAGGAGCTCTGTCCGGGATTCTTCTTTGACAACGTCAGCCTCTGTTGTGATGTTCAGCAGCTGCAGACGCTGAAAGACAACCTGCAGCTGCCTCTGCAGTTTCTGTCCAGGTGGGTTGGCCGTGAGGCCAGACAGAACGCATCAGTTTAGCTACTTGTCAGCCATGAATATTCAGGTTTCTTTTTAAAAGTCAATTTATCCATTTTGTTTTAAGAAAGCACTCTTTAGTATGTGTCATGAGTAAAGAAGCATCCAGGTGTGGTGGTGCATGTCTGTAATGCCGGCACTCTGGAGGCTGAGGCAGGAGGATCACTGTGAGTTCAAGGCCAGCCTGAACTACAGATTGAGACCCTGACACTCCCACCACCCCCCCCCAAAAAAAAAAACCATAAGTAAAGAGGACGTACTCATCGGATTCAGTTCTCTTCCCAGTTGCACTAGTTGAGACTAAGTTGAGAATTGATATCCCCTGGGATGTCCTGGCCTGCAGGGTTTCTGGTGAGAGCTGGGTTCTCTAGAGGCAGTATCTGTGCACAGTGGGGACTTCTTCCTGGTGTCCTTCTCAGGTCCTATGCCGTTGCGATCATGTCCTCCTTACCCTCCCTGCTTTGCGTGCCATTCTGGCCTCTTCCTGTGGTAAACGATGTGCTGGACTCAGGTCCTCAGTGGAGCTGGGTTTGGGTCACGGCTAAGTTTGTTCTCGGAGAGTCGGCTGGTTTCATTGTAGTTCACTTTCAGTCCTCTGTTTTCCGTGGCCCAGGCCAGTACCAAGCACAACAGAAGCTTTTCTCTGTGCCTGCATAGCAGTTTTCACATATTTAAAAGAACAAGCTGGTGGCATGGCGTTCTTTAGAACAGCAAATTGTGATACCTTTGTACATTTTTCAGGCTTTAGCACACTCATAGGGGTTGATGGGCGGGGAGTGGGGGATGTAGAAGAGAAAATACTGTCATCCAATACCCCTATGGCAGAGCACAAGCCAGCTTCCACTGAAGAGTCCTGTGTCCGACCAGGATGGGCAAATAGAGTAGACACCATGCTGAATGTCTTCTAAGCACCTCAGGTTGAGTCAAGACTTGGGGGCCGCTGTGCCCCACAGAAGGCTGCTGGCCATTGATGGAGCCAGAGTAGAGCCTTTGTCACTTTTGTTACTGAAAGACATTTGTTTAGCACCTGCTCTGAGGAAGGCATTATGGACATAAGCTTCAGCAGATCGCCAACTTTTCCCTGAGTTATCAGAGGCATCAAAGCATCTAAGAGAAATAGCTTGACATATAGAATCTTAGGGAGCTGTCAGATTTGATGATCTTGGAGATTAAGTGAAGTAGCATGGAAAGAGATTTGTAATTCATGGGAAACTGTAGAAAACTCTGCATCCCAAGAGTGACTCTTGTCCTAATGGCATGGTTATAGTTCCTGGTTTTGACACAGTGAAGCACAGAAAAAAGCCACTCATTGGAGTGGAGGCTTTGGTCACATGGACTGAATCAGACTGGAGAGTCCTCTTGTTTGTCGGCAGAGAGAATGCAAAGTGAATGAAGCAATAACTTGTCCAGTGGGCTAAAGGGGAGAGGAGGCTCTTTTGCTGCATAACAAGTCAGCATTTGGAGCGCAAACCTTGGACCTGAAGAACAGCTGTTAGCTTGTGGTTCTTATGAAAATCTGTGTATTTCTTAGGTCTACGCAACCAGCCAACATCATAGCTGTCTTTTTATCTTTAAAGACCACATAGAAATCCTTCTGTGGTTTTGGAGGGCCAGGGATTATCTGAGGCATGGAAGAAGCCTTTCGGTAGAAGATGAAATTTTAATGTGGTGATCCTCACTTTTTTTGCTTCTTTTCTTAGAATTGTCACAACTCCAGGATAAAGATGTCTGTAAATCACAAATTCAGCAAATCTCTTTTTGAAATTACATTAAAAAAAATAAATGGAATTAGGGCATTTAAATAAAAAACTTTTAACATGCAGTTGTTTGTTTTGAGACAGGACCTCATTGTGTGGTTCAGGCTGGCCTTGAACTAACTGTGTAGCCCAGGCCGGCCTCCAACTTGCAGCAAGCCTCCTGCCTTCTCCTGGGTAATCCCCAGCCCCCTGGAAACAGGAGGATCTCTGCGTGGCTTCCAAAGATAAAAAGACAGCTGTGGTGTTCACTGGCTGCATGTATTTTAGAAATGTGGGATTTTCCTGAGAACCACAGGCCAACTGCCGTCCCTCAGATCCGATGCTTAAGGAAGGGCCTGGGCCCAGTGCTGGCTGTGAGGACTCCGGGCGTGCAGTGCCACACAGCCAGCTTGAGGTTTTATGAATCTGTTCTAGTGGGAACTGATTTGTCTCTTTTTAGGAAACTTTAAATACTTCACGGTCGTAAACATTTTTTCTTGTCCTGTCTTTGTGGCCATACAAAATGTAACCTTCGTTTTCTTTAGATGTCCATCCTGTTTTTACAATCTGATGAACCTATTTTGTGAGCTGACCTGCAGCCCCCATCAGAGCCAGTTTCTGAATGTTACAGCAACCGAGGATTACATTGATCCTGGTACAAACCAGACAAAAACAAATGTGAAAGAGTTACAGTACTATATTGGACAGAGTTTTGCCAATGGTAAGTCAATTTTAATTTTTCTTCTTTTTAGTTGACAGCAGGACAGTGGACTAAGTGGTTCCTTTTGGTTGTCAGGTCAACTGTGTGGAAAATCACAAATTTTAGTTCCTGTGGCCCTCAAATGATAGTCATTGCTTTGCTTGTATGCTAGGACTTGAGCTACAACCAGTAAATAATCTCTTTTAAAGCATTTTCTTTAGTCTCTTATTAATTTTTAAATTACCACTAGAAAATTTTAGTATGTATAACATTTTATTAGCCATCAGAATTCTGCTTCTGGCAGCCATGAATTGTTTAGCCTCATGAATTACTTGCAAGACATAGGAGAAAGAATAGAAAAGCGATTGACAGAGAAGGATAAGAGATTGGAACTCCGAGGAGAGAGCCAGCCAGGAAGAGCAAGTAAGCAGGTGCCTTGGTGGTGCAGTGGTAAGCATAGCTGCCTTCCAAGCAGTTGACCCAGGTTCAGTTCCCAGCCAGTGCACCAAATGTGACAGCAAAGCTGTGGCCAAGAACCAGACAGCACTGAGATTTGGGGGGAAGACTCAGCTTTATTAGGCCGTCCGTCCAGACTGGGATCATTCCCAAAGCAGAAGGGCCAAAGGCGAAGGGAGGGAGGTTTCTATGGGGTTGCAAAGAGAAGTACAGAGGCAGCATGGCTTGTCAGCTGGGGATTGGTTCTTACAGTGTGCATCATAGGGCCCAGCCATGGATCCCAGTGACCAGCCATTTCTAAGAAACAGAAGAAACAGGAACTGAAGTAAACTGGAGGTTAAACTAACAAAACCTGAATGTGCTGACAGGGTAGAGGGGAGATCATTTTCTGCTGTTTTAGGATTAATGGAAGAAATCCCTTCTCCCCAGCAACTAATCATAGAGCAGTGTGAAAGAGACCATCTGTCAAAAATGATTGAAATGAAAGAAAAGAATTGGACCATAGAGAAAAGGAATGGACAGATTAGAAATAGAACAAGGTGTACGTACATCTTATGAGAGAAGGTGATTGAAAGAGACTAAACAGAGATCATAAAATACTTCATGATCAGGCACAGCTAAGCAAAGTGTCCAAGAGCAATGTAAAAAAGTGATAGAATTAATAAGCTCAGCAAACTGATTACAAGAGCAATATAAACCATGTAATTATAATGACTAATTGCACATGTAACAAAAAAAGTTGAGTATAAAAAAGATCCTACTCATAAAAGCAGCAAAAAGCAGGATACCTAGGAACTAATCATCCAAAAGATGTTACACAGAGCCAGTCTGACTGAGGGGAGAACATTCTTTCCAAAAACAGCTATGTTCACTATGTGTGGAAAGTTGGTGTATACCAAGTTGACGCGTTACAAATCATCAAGGGTTTTAAATGGAGGCTTGATAGGTGCGGTGAGAAACTGATTATATTCACCTCGTTTTTTTTTTTTTTTTACATATACTAAAAAACAAGTTATGTAGATTAAAAATCTTAATCTTGGAATTTTTTAGAAGTAAATGTAGACTGTCTTCATGACCTAAGATAAGGAAAGATTTTTTTACCTGAGAAAATGCTTATGAATAGTAACAATTAGTACCTAGAGCAATTCATGAAATGCAGTTAAAACAAGGAACCGTTACTCATACATTGATCAGATCGGCACAAATGTAAAAGGTGGCCAGTTCCAGCTGTTGACGAGGACATAGGGCAATGGAAATGCTGATAAAGTATGCTCCTCATAATCATAACTTGGCACAAATGTTTAAAAACCATGTGAAACACAGTTTTGCAAAACCTGTGAAGTCAAAGGTAAACATATCCTAACCTCCCTAATTCCACCTCCAGAGACCACCTTAAGGAAACGTCCATGCATATCAATAAGGAGACTCAGATAAAACATCTAATGTAGCATTATCATTGATTATGAAAAACTGGGGACATTGAAACAATGCAATGACAAGTCACAGGCTGGAAGAAAATATTTGCAAAAGGTATATTTGATTAAGATTGTTATCTAGAGTATACAAAGAACTTTTAAAACTCAACAATTAGAAAGCAAACAACTTAATTGAGAAATAGGCAAAAAACTGGAACAGGCATCTTATCAAAGAAGATATGTAGATAGTAGTAGACAAGTCAATGAAAAGTTGCTGTACAATGTATGTGGTTAGGAAAATTCAAATTAAAAGCAACAGTGAGATAACTTGCCAGAGATATAGCTCAGCAGCCCAGTGCCTGTCTGGCAAATTCAAGGTCATGAGTTCACTCCCTGAACAACCAGTAAGTAACTTATTTAGAAAGATCAAAATCCGGAGCACTAAAGATGTGAAGCTGCAGGAATCTCACTCATTCCTGGTGGGAATCCAAAATGGTACAGCCACTTTGGAAGAGCATGTGGCAGTTTCTTAACAGAAATAAACATACACTTGTCATGCTCCTTGATGTCTACCCAAATATTGAGTTGAAGACATGTCCACACTAAAACCTGCATGCAGATATTTATAACAGCTTTATTCATAATTGCCAAAACTTGGAAGCAACCAAGATATTACTCAAGAGATGGGTGGGTAAATAAACTGCAGTGCATCCAGATAGAGAAAAATACTCAGCACTAAAAAGAAATGAGCTATCAAGCCATAAAAAGGGAGAGAGGAGTCTTAATTGTATTACTGAGGGAGGGAGTCTAACCTGAAAAGGCTGCTTAGCATAAAATTCCAGCTGTGACATTCTGGAAAAAGTGAAACTTGGGCCACAGTAAAAAGTCAGTGTTTCCAGTGGTTAGCAGGCAGGAAGGGATGCGTACACGGTGCAGAGAGTTTTTAGGCAGTGAAGTGATACAGCGCTAGATCCATTGGTCACAGTCCATTGAATACATACTGAGTGAATCCAGATGTTAACTGTGGAGTGATGGTGGTGGTGATGTTAACTGGTGCAGGATGCTAGTGGTGGCACTGAGGCAGGGTGTGCAGGAGAATTCTGTGATTCCCACTTAACTTTGCTGCGGACCTAAAACTGCCCTAAAATGTGAAATCTCTTAAATAAAAAGAAAGACTTGGAGAAATTAGTAGAGAATGCATAAACATATTAGTACAACCATGATCCAGAGGTGCATCCTGCTAAATGGGCAGGTCTGAGCAGGAAGTCACCGAGGAGCACTCATTATTTGACCCTATGTGAAAGGTCCAAGGGGGGCAGGTCCATAGATGCCACTTAGTGGTTGGTTAAGGATTGGGAGGCAGAGATGCAGCTGCCTGCTAACCTGACTGCAGTGAGTTGAAGTGAGCCTGGTGTCCTGGTGTCCCCATCTTCTCCCGCATGTTCCTCTTCTAGCGATGTACAATGCCTGCCGGGACGTGGAGGCCCCTTCGAGTAACGACAAGGCCCTGGGGCTGCTGTGTGGGAGAGATGCCAAGTCCTGTAATGCCACTAACTGGATCGAGTACATGTTCAACAAGGACAACGGACAGGCACCGTTTACAATCACTCCTGTTTTTTCAGGTAGGGATGACAAACCCCAAGTTTGCTGTGTTTAAGGTGTTGTTTTAAAGCCAAGGAATCATAATCTGAAATAGGCAGATAAACAGGTAACTGGTTCCTCCAGTTTCTCTCTAGTAAGAGGTTTGGAAGTGGGAATGGGGAAGGAAAAGGAATTGTCTGTAGGGACTGCTGTATAATTGAAAGAATAAGCTGGGGGTTTTGTGTGTTTTTTAAAGTGCTATAAAAAGCCGCAAAGGCCTGTTCCAGAACTATGCTAAAGTATTGGCCTAGCTGCTCCGGACGAAAGTGACACAGTTGAAAACTTACCTCAGTGCCAGCATAGTGATACAGGCCTATAATCCCAATATTCTGGGAGTCTGAGGCAGGAGAATGACAAGTTCAAGCCCAGGCTTGGCAGCTTAGTGATTTTAGCAAGACCTTATCTCAAAACTTAGAAGGACATAGCTCAGTATAAAGGCTTTGGATTTAATCCCAAGTACTGAAAAGAAAGAAAGAAAGAAAGAAAGAAAGAAAGAAAGAAAGAAAGAAAGAAAGAAAGAAAGAAAGAAAGAAGGAAAAGAGCACGAGAGAGCTGGGATTCCAGATTTAGCTCAGTGTCAAGACTCTGGGTTCAGTCACAGGGACTACACACACACACACACACACACACACACACACACACAGGATCACCTTAGTATGTGGTATATGGGGGATCACTGACAGCTCCCTATGTACGTAAGTCATTGAGGTCACTTAAAACTTTACAAAGCCAGTGGCACAGACCTGCTACTTGGGAGGCTGTGGCAGGAAGGTCACAAACTTGAGGCCAGCCTGGGCAGCTTAGCCAGAGCCTGTCTCAAAGGAAAACTGTTAAAAAGGGCTGAGAGTATAACTCAGTGGTGTTGCATTTGCTAGCAAGCAAGAAGCCCTGGGTGCAGTGCACAGTATTGCAAGAAAATTATGAAACAGCACAACATCACTTGATTCAAGGTGACACAGACACCTGCTGTTCATCATCCAGGTGCTTTATCTTGTGTGTCAGTATCCACGATACTGGGGCCAAATGTGATTTAATACAGACTGTTTAATGTTTTCCATTGAGATCTTCATTCAGCATACTTTCACTCTAGATCACCCCATCTATGGCATGAAGCCCATGAGAAATGCCACCAAAGGCTGCAACGAATCTGTGGATGAGGTCACGGGGCCCTGCAGCTGCCAGGACTGCTCCATCGTGTGCGGCCCCAAGCCCCAGCCCCCGCCCCCACCCATCCCTTGGCGGCTCCTCGGCTGGGACGCCATGTATGTCATCATGTGGATCACCTACATGGCATTTTTGGTCGTGTTTTTTGGAGCATGTTTTGCAGTGTGGTGCTACAGGTAAGCAGCTTGCTTTCTTTTCTTTTTCTTTTTATTTTTGTCATCCAGGGCAGAAACAAAATTACCCCAGTGAAGCTTTTAACTTTTCCTTGGCAGATATGTCCTGCGCCTTGTAATAACTATGTGTTGTTTAGATATTTAGACATTTGATGTTCGTTTTATTGATTTATTCAGAACGATGTGTGACTCGAAGCACCACCCCCCTTCCTTTAGTGACTCATACAGGCCAAATCCGATCTAAATCTGATTAAATGCAGTACCACAGTCCTTTTAGATATTCGCTTCATGATTTATGACAATACATCTTTATGAACTTTCAATTTGAAATAACTGTAAACTTAGGAAAAAGCTGCCAGAATGCAGAGTCTGTGTGTACTCTTTCCCAGCCTCCCCAACTGTTGTACCCAGAAAACCTGTGGTGTGAGACTCAGAACCGTGAAATAGCTGATGTAGAATGGTTAGCTGACCCACAGGCTTTGTTCACATTTCATCAGTTTTTCCTCTCATGCCCTTCATTTGGTTTCAGGATTCCATAATATGTTTGCTTTTTTGTGGTTTTATTTTTTTCCTTTGTGGTCCTAGGGATCAAACCTACTGCCTTGCACATGTGGGGGAAGTGCTCTGCCCCTGAGCTAGATCTCCAGCCTTTTTAAAATTTCATTTGGGGACAGAGTCTTGCTAAGTTGCCCAGGTTGGCCTTGAACTTGTGATTCTCCTGCTTCAGCCTCCCCTGTAGCTGGGGTCACAGTGTGCACCACTGCACTCAGCCACTTCTCCAACCCCACAGCAGACAGGCCCTAGTCTCTGCTTTGCTTACTATCTTGACTTTGTTGATCTTTATTAATTATTTTGCAGCACGTCCTTCAAGTTAGCTTTATGTGAAATGCTTCCTCATGCCTAGATTGTGTTTGTGGTGATGTGTGTTAGTCTTTGTGGCCCCGGGTCCATGATGTCAGTGTGGACCCAATGCTGATTAATTCTGATCTGCTGGTTTTCTCCACTGTGAAGTTACAGTTTTTCTTTTATTGCACTTTAAGATCTCTGCATTAAATACATTATTTCTCCTAAAACTGTCACCCACAGCCTGCCAGTTGGCAGTGTCCATCTGTCATCCTTAGTAGTACCGTGGGGTTTGCTTGTGGATTTCCCTCTCTTCCTCTGCATTTACTGACTGGACTTCTCTCACTTATTTATTTAGTTACTGCATTAGGGACTTCTCACTTAGGCTGTGGGCTGCATTCCAATATCATGGTTTATTTTGTTACTCACGTTTTTCTGGTTTTGCAAGCCAGTGTGCCATGGCGTAGGCTCCTGTGTTCTCTAGATTCATCTTTCCTACCCCAGCCTGGAACCAGCCTCTTCTTTGAGGAACCCCGGGGTCTTGTCTTTTTATTGGAGAATGGTGTTGAGAAAGGTGATCTGGGCGCTGGGTGTGCTTGCAGCTTCTACAGTTGATGGTGCCTTTCAAGGCATTAAAGTGAAGGATGAAAATTGCAAAGTGAAGTGACCTGTTAATAACATGTGTTCTTAACATACAGTCTTCAGTTTTTCCCCTGAGATTGGTGAGTGTAGGAACCCAGGGAATTTAGAGGAAAGGCGGTTCCATGCGGGGAAGAAGACGACAGGCTAGGGAAGCAGCGTTTGGGGAGACTGGGGAGCATCAGTAACAGCCTCATCTTGCTACGTCTCCTGGTGCCACTTGCACACTTTTATTTTTCAGAAAACGATACTTTGTCTCGGAGTACACTCCCATCGACAGCAACATGGCCCTTGGTGGGGATGCCGGTGACAAAGGTAGGCTCGTTTACACCGTCAAGAGCTCGGATCGCGTGGGCCCTGAGCCTCACTTTCCTCCCCATGTTAGCAGATGGCCTGTTCTGCTGCCCAGGACACAGCTGGGATGGAGATGGATGTGGCCCTTGCCCTGGGAGCTCTGACGTCAGAAGCGAATGAAGTGTAATAGAGGGAGATAGTGAGGGGCTCTCCTGGGCTGGGTGGTCGCTGCGAGGCCCGAGCGAGCTGCAGGCAGGGCTGGGGAGAAACACCGTGCCCAGTGCAGTCCGAGGGCTTTGCTTTTCAGGGGCGCGGGTGCGAGCCTCTGTCCTCAGTGTAGGGATATGGTGCCCACTGTGGACAGCCAAGAAGGGTGGTCTCGCCAAGCAGCAAGCACAGCTGGAGGTCCTGTGAGTGTCCAGGGCTGGACTTGGCCTGCGTGGAGGGATCCAATGCTTTCCTTGTCCCTCCCACCTTTCTAGGAGAGGTCACCTGCTGCGACCCGCTGGGCGCCTGCTTTGAGGGCTGTTTGAGGCACCTTTTCACACGCTGGGGGGCTTTCTGCGTCCAGAGGCCTGGCTTCGTCATCTTCTTCTCGCTGGTCTTCATCGCCACGTGCTCTTCAGGCCTGGTGTTTGTCCGGGTCACCACCAACCCAGTGGACCTGTGGTCAGCACCCAGCAGCCAGGCGCGCCTGGAGAAGGAGTACTTTGATACGCACTTCGGGCCCTTCTTCCGGACGGAGCAGCTCATCATCCAGGCCCCGCACACCAGCAAACACCCCTACTCCCCGTACCCCTCCGGCGCCGACGTGCCTTTTGGGCCTCCACTTGACAAAGAGATCCTGCACCAGGTAATCGGCCATCAGCACGCGTCCGTCTGTCTGTCTGTGTGTGGCCTGGTGGTTTGCTGGCTTCTGCATGGTGACCAGTTCTACCTGCTCTGGATTTGGGACTGAATGTCATAGTTGGTGTCTCTTGAAAAATCTTTAAGCATAAAGGCCAAAGTTGTTTTTAATTTTTTCAAAAAGTGATGGTAGGCATTGAACGTAATTAAGAATTTCCTGCTGCCTGCTTTTGCATGGATTTCCCACAGTAGGTCTTTGCCTTTTTCTTGAAGTTGGTAGGAGCAGAGGAGGACCTGGGTAGCATTTCTCTGTTAAAGCAGGATGTACCCGTGAGCAGCTCACCATGGGAGCCTGTGAATGTCTTCCTCTGGTGACTGCGAGTATGAGGAACACACTCGCAGGAGTGATGGGTTTTATGCTGTCCTGGGGGCTGGGGCACGAGCCTCCGGATCGTGACCGACGCGAGTTCCAAGCATGAAGTTCTTAGGGCCTGACAGGCTCCCAGCACACGGGTGAGAGGGAGGCGCATGTCGGCTGAGGTCCATCTGCGACAGGTGTTGAGAGTGTCCTGTGTCCATGGCGCCTACCATGAAGACCTGAGCCTGTGACTAACCCGCCACCCTTCCTCAGTGGCTGTTTGACTGTGTGACACTCGATTTTCCCTTTAAATGTTACTCGTGATTGAAAGAAAGTGTGAAATCTTGAAGAGTATGGAAATGGTCCTGAGACTTCAGTAGAACCTTTCCTTCCCCAGAGAACCGATTGCTACTTTTTGCCGATGTGCTGCAGAAGGTGGGAGCACACTCCACCTCATGGGGCTCAGTCACAGCTGCGCGGAGTGCGCGGGAGGTAGCACTTCTTGGAGGGGAGATGGGCGTCTCACTCCAGTCTCTCTCTGGGGCGTTGGTGGTAGCAGCTGAAGTGTGTCCTATGTTGAGATCCATTCAGGACCTGGCGTTCCCTCCCCTTCTCTAGACACTTGCAACCAGGTTCTTCCTTCCCATTTGCTTTCTCCCTTACCATAGTGCACCTGCCTCATCCTCTTTGTTTTGTTTTGTTTTGTTTTGTTTTGTTTTGTTTTGTGTTGTTTTGTCAAGACAGGGCTTAGCTGTGTAATTCAGGCTGGTCTTGGACTCATGGCAATCTTCCTGCCTCAGCCTCCCGAGTGCTGGAATTATAGGTGTGTGCCAGCACATGCACCCATCTCCCCATTTTGGGAAATATTTTCTCAGAATCCTCCTTTTCTTCTGACCCCACAGGACAGTAGTGGTTGGTAAAATCTGAAGAAATCTGACGTGCTTCTGAATTTGCTTATTTTTAAAATCTTTCAGGTTCTCGACTTACAAATAGCCATTGAAAACATTACTGCCTATTATAACAACGAGACGGTGACACTTCAGGACATCTGCCTGGCCCCTCTCTCGCCATATAACAAGAACTGCACCATCTTTAGTGTGCTGAATTACTTCCAGAATAGCCACACTACGCTGGATCACGAAGTGGGGGACGACTTCTATGTGTACGCGGACTACCACACACACTTCCTGTACTGCGTCCGGTGAGTGCGGTCGCTCCTGTGTCGGGGGGTTTGAGCACTTGCTTACCCCGTCCCGGGTCCCGGACACCAGCAGCGAGCAGACGAGGTGGGACACGGGAGAGCTCATCTCCTTGACCAAGGGGTGAACAAGTAAACTGAGTCCTGTGTTGCTTCACAGTGGGGACGGCTTGGTTAATGTCTTCATTACACACATATCATAGTGTTAACACGAGGTAAAATGGGGCCTGCGTGGCGTATGTGGTCCCCACTGAGGAAAGTGCTGCTGCCCCGGCAGGTGGACATGAGTGCTAGGAGAGGAAAAGTAAGGCTGAGCTGAAAAGGAATGTGCGTCAGGGTGGCTATCAGAGACACCCTGTGGCTATCGCCGGGAATGAATGGCAAATGCAAAGACCCTGGGGTGGCTTTCTGAAAGTCATGCAGGAAAGTCATGCAGGAAAAGAGCGTCTTGAAGTCAGTGCCGTGAAGTTTCATGTACCCATCACCCATAGATGTGTACTCCTGCTTGTTTGTTAAATATTACCTTATACTGTGATCCCTCTTGTTTTAAAGCCTGCAGCCTGCACTTGGGGAGCCAGTGAGGACTGGAGTGGGGTTTAGCTTAGGGGGCCAAGAAGCTGCTGCTCTTAGCAGCCGTGCTACCAGCTGGGCAGGGCTCCTTAAGATCCGGGATTAGTCACCCAGGGCGGCTGGGCTTTCACTGGAACAGAAAAGCTGTGCCTCGTCTTCTTTGACACTGCTCAGCCAGCCATGTCTCTGGAGAGCCAAGCACTCTGGTTTCTGGATGTCAAGAATTCTGAAATGGTGGGGGTGGGGGTGGCGCAGACCTATAATTTCAGCACTGGGGAGGCTGAGGCAGGAGAATTGCCCTGAGTTCAAGGTCAAACTGGGCTATATAGAAAGACAGTAACTCAAAACAAACAAAAACAATCCTTGAAACCTTGAGTTCTGTGTGTTCTTTGAATGGCCATTGACCTGTGTTCACTCTTATTTCAAGGACATTGCCTTTAAAAACATGAATTATACTCATATAACCTGACCATGTGCCTGTGTGCCGCAGGCAGCATTCTTGATTGGGCAGATGGTGCAGGAAGCTGGGAGTGACTGAGGGAAAACATTTAATATTATATAATTTTTATAGTTGGAAGAAAAATTTGTTTTATTTCTATTTTAAAACATAGAAGTTGGGGCCAGGGATTTAGCTCAGTGGCTCAAGCACTTGCCTGGCAAGGTTGTGACTTCAATCTCTGGTACCAAAAAAAAAATATATATATATACACACACACACACACACACACACACACACACACACACACTAATATATATACTAAAAAAAATAAAAGTCAGCAACATTTTGGAGGAGGGCTGTGGGCTCGGGAGGTTGTCTTTCCACAGGCACGGAAGCCCTGCAGCAGCTGTGAGTGGGCGGCTGTGGGCCTGGCGTGTCCTCTGTGACCCAGGCCCGTCCCCAGCCACCCCTTTCCTCGTTCTCCAGCTCTTCCCGGCCTTTTCCAACCCCGTGTCCTGTGGAAGGGCGGGCGAGGTGCTGCTTTCCCGGGCCACACCTGCCGGCTCTTCCCGCACGGAGCTCTGCCGTAGCCTGTCTGTCCCCGATGCGGAGGAGGCTGGCCGTGGGGGAAGGACTTGGCGCCCGCCGCAGGTCTCCTGCCTCTAGGGCCGGCCTGGGTCTGGCAGCTCAGGAACCTTCCTGAAGTGCGGCTTCCTCTGCACAGCGTCCATCCCTCCTTAGGGCCTTGTCCACACTGCCGTCCTTGTCCACACTGCCCTATGCACCCTCTGTTGTGCTCCCAGCCCTTCTTCCACTTTGCCACCATGGTGTCTTTGTAACGGCACTTGACGTCCCTTCCTGGAAATCTGAGCTTGCTCCTCAGTGCCTCCAGGTTGCACTGAAAACCCCACGAGATCACCGCCCCCCTCCACCCCACTCACTTCTCCTTTCCTGTGCCTGTTCTTGCTGCCTGTAGAGCCTCTTCTGTCCTCCCTGCCTGGGGGACTCCTCTGTCCCTAGAGATCTGGCTGTGCACATGTGTCCTCTGGGTAGTGGTTTGTCCCCTCCTCTGTGGCCGCACTGTACCGTGTGCAGCTGACCTCTCTGGGGGTGACTTAGCCTCCTGCCCAGTGACTGAGCTCTCAGAGGTGAATGACAGATGATCCTCAGACTTAGGAACTGCATTGTGCTTTAGAATACAGTCTCAGCTGCAGGAAAAGCTGGTTGTCTAAATGTTTATCGCAGATGTCTGGAAGCTTATTCTAATCGGAAGGTGTTTCCTCAACTTTCGGCAGGGCTCCCGCCTCGCTGAATGACACAAGTCTGCTCCACGACCCTTGCCTGGGGACGTTCGGAGGCCCAGTGTTCCCGTGGCTGGTGCTGGGAGGCTATGATGGTAAGCGGGAGAGCCTTGCTCTGGTGGGCAAAGTCACTAGCAGTGGGTGACTGCAGAGGTTTCACAAAGTGAGCAGTTTCCTGAATTCCCTGTCCCTCGGCCCTGAGTGTCATTCCTGCATGGATTTGAGTCTGGGTTTTACTGTGGATTGTAGAGAACTGTGTTGCGTCCACCTCTTAGGTCACATGTGCTTGTGGGAAGCAGGCGGAGGCTGAGGACATGTCCCCATCATGCACAGTCAGCGGCACGCAGGTGTCGGACTCCAGCAGCTCACCTGTAGAACCTCTTCAAGGGCCAGGGACCCCAGACACAGAACCCTGGTGCATGGGGACAGATTTCTCCTTCTGAGCCCACTGGGACGTCTGGGACCCTTCCCCAGGGGGAAGAGCAGCTATTTTCTGATCGCTGGTTCCTCTTGCATCTGAGGACAGGTCATGTTGGATACAGTGGGGCCATGACTCATGAGACGCCTTCAGCATCTGAAGCCTAATTACAAGTTCAACAGGTTTCTCTCCAGCCACTTAAGAGGGCAAATGGGTTTCTTCCCCTCCCTCCAGGACAAGGGAGAAATTGTAATGTGTTTTTAAGATTTCCTTCATCTCATGTAATAAAATGGCATTTCTAATAGCAAGAAAAGGGTGGCATTAACGGCTGGACAGCCCCGTGATGGTGAAACATGGGAAGCTCTCCACTGCTGGTGGAAATGCGAGTTGGTTACTAGAATGAACCTCCAGGAGGGAGAGGGTTATTCTCTTTTGCCCTCTGACATAGCCACAGGACCTAAAGTAACACCTGGCATAAAGTAGGCCTCAGTAAATATTTTGTTAAGACATCAAAACTAGCACAGCCTGTTTGGAAGCCAGTTTGGAAGAATTATGACAGTTAGAAATGGTGGCCCACGCCTATAACCCAGCACTCAGGAGGCTGCAGTCGGAGAATCTCTGCAAGCTCAAGGCCAGATAGGCTCTCTAGTGAGTTCCAGGGCCGCAGCCTGAAAACCCACATCGCAGGGCCCCGTCTCCAAAACAAAACACTAATGCTACAAATGTGGTTGCTTTTCAACAGTGATTATACTTAAAAATGTACTTTCCACACCAAAAGTAAGGATGTTCTTTGCAGTAATCTTGTGTGTAATAAGAAAAGAAATTGTGAAAATGTCCATATTTTGCAGATTTCTTAAATTATATTAGAAAACAGTATACAGCAGAAAAGGAACCAAGAAGCTCTTTAAGTATTAAAACAGACAGCCTCCCACATACAGGATTTGTAGATGTAACATTTGGGTATGGAATGAGATACTCGATGCATAATGGGGAAGATGATGAGTCTGTATTTATGCAAAGCTGGTGCATGTCTGGGAAGGTTCACACATGATCACAACTGAGCATGTGTGATCAGGGGAGTGGCGTGGGGATTAGGAAAGGAGAGAGAGAATTTTCACTGAGCACCCTTCTGCCCCGGGGGAAATTTTACCGTGTGAGGTACAGCGTCGTCCAGGATGGTCACTCCCCAAATACACAAACAGCCACAGTAGTAACCAGCCAGCTGCTGTTGTGCTGTGTCCCGTGCGTGTTTCCGGTTTTCTGCATGTTGTAATCTGCTTTTCCATGTCCCATTTTTCCATTCTAGATCAAAACTACAATAATGCCACGGCCCTTGTGATTACCTTCCCTGTCAATAATTACTACAATGATCCAGAGAAGCTGCAGCGGGCCCAGGCCTGGGAGAAAGAGTGAGTCCCCCAGGGCAAAACAGGCCCGGCCTTGCTGCAGGGGAAGCTGGGTGCTCCATCGTCTGGGTTTCCCTGTGTCAGGCCTAAGTCAGGTGCTCTGTTACTAAAACGCCACTACCAAGAAGAAATGTGTTGACAGATTTCCCTGTAGACAGGTTTGAATAGATAGTCTAACTGCAACAGTGCTCAAGTGCATGTGTGCTTGCAAAGATGTGTTTAACAGCAATAACTGGGAGCACATGGAATGTGTGGGGGAGGAGCGCAGTGAGCATATCGTGTGGTCATTAAAGAGAACGGGAACGGAAGGTAAATAAATGGCTCGTGACTTACGTACCCTCCTGCACCTGCTGTCCGTGCTTAGGAAAAGGTACTGAGGACATTACTCAAGAAATCATTAACCGTGTTCCAAACTGCTTGCTACTGGAAAGAGAAGGAGACTTTTACTCCTTGCCTTCAGTACTTTTAAAACACTTTTATTGAGATATGGCCATAACCCATACAGCTCACTCATTTCTCACACGCAGCATGCCCTCCCAGGTGGCCAGCCAACGCCACAGCCGGCATTAGAAGGAAACGCTGGACCCTCAAGTCCACCCTCCTGTCCTTACCCCATATCCACCACCCTAGCCACCCACTAACCTACTTTCTGCCTCTCTGTGTTTTCCTGCTCTAGACTTACATAAGTAGAATCACCTGCGTGGACTTCCTGTCTGGTTTCTTTCACTTAGCATGATGTTTTAAGGTTCCTCCGTGCCAGTGATGGTGAACTTTTTGGAGACTGAGTGTCCAAACTGCAACCCCAAACCTACTTATTTATCGCAGCGCCCATGCGGCGGTTAAGCCCGAATGCTGAAGTTTTAGTGCACTAAAGTCAGGGCCTAGCGGGCCAACAGAGCATTGCAGCTCACCTGCCGTATGCTTCCCGTCACTTCCTACAGCAAGAACCAGTACTTCCTTTTTGTGACCAGTGATATTCCATTGATGGATAGCCCACATTTTGTTTATCTCTTCATCAGTCAGTTCACATTCGCCTGGCTTTTAGCTTTTGGCTATTATGAGCAATGCTGCTATAAATACTTATATACAGATTTTTTGCATGGACCTGTTTTTATATATCTTAAGTGAAATGCATGTCTAGAGTAGAACTGCTGGACCATGTATGTGATCACTGTCCTATAATTGAAGCAATTCTGTACTGTTCTCCATTGTGTGAAGGTTCCAGTTTCTCTGCACCTTTGGCAACACTTATTATTGTCTGACTTCTTTGTTCTAGCCTTCTGCGCGGGTGTGAAGTGCTGTCTCATTGTGCTCTGAATTGCATTTCTCTGGTGTCTACAGATTTCAAGTCTCTTGTTT
Organism: Hydrochoerus hydrochaeris; assembly: GCA_004027455.1. Lineage (NCBI taxonomy): Eukaryota > Metazoa > Chordata > Mammalia > Rodentia > Hydrochaeridae > Hydrochoerus > Hydrochoerus hydrochaeris. The sequence goes on from PVLA01005919.1 coordinate 43,026, forward strand.
ATTGTCTCTTACTATATATTATTCAGACAAATGTCTAGTTGGGGGTTTTTTTGCCTATTTTTAGATGTTTTTTATTATTGACTTTATGTAGTTTAAACATCAGATGTATGATTCCAGTGTTTTGTCCCATTCTGTGGGTTGTTTTGTTGTTTTCTTGATGGAGATGTTTGAAGCATGGATATTTTTTATTTTGATGAAGTCAGACTTTGTTATGTTGCTCGTACTTACAGTGACAGATCTAAAACCATCGCCCAATCCAAGGACCTGAAGATTTGAGTTCATTTTTATGCATGATATGAGGGGCAGGACTCAAGTTCATTTTTTCACTAAACTTTGCTTATTTAGTTATCTTTTTTTTTTTTTTTTAAGAAAACAGGGCTGAACATGAACCAGTTTTAAAAACTTACTCAAAAACTGTTTTCAATGGTAGACTATTGAGGGCTAGGGATGTAGCTCACCATGGAATGCTTACATGGCGTGCGTGCGGCCCTGAGTTCAGTTCCTCAGCCCCAGTACATGAGGAGCATTCAGCCTGACTGGAGCTCTAGCTGGATCTGAAAGTGTCGCACCCTTCACTCTCTTGCTGTGGTATAGAGACCACTCACTTGGGGCTTGGCTAGAGAAGCGTGGTCTTTGCATCAATAAAAGGGGGAAGAAACCTGTTACCACCTGTCACTATATTTTAACTAAAACCATAACGCTCTGCTTACTCTAGGTTTATTCACTTTGTGAGTAACTACAAGAATCCAAATCTGACCATTTCTTTCACTGCTGAACGAAGTATTGAAGATGAGCTGAACCGAGAGAGTAACAGCGATGTCTTCACGATTGCGATCAGCTATGCCGTCATGTTCCTGTACATCTCCCTGGCCTTGGGCCACATCAGAAGCTGCTACAGGTTTCTGGTAAGGGTGTGAGGGGCATCGTGTGGGGAGGGATGGCAGTGCACAGGGTGACACCACATTCGGCCCTCCTTATTCCTAACTCATTATATCCAGAATTGTCTTAAATGTGTGGTCCCTTTGGACGGACACATGGGGCACATCGCAGGTGAATTCAGTGTAACATTTCTGTTTCCTGCATGTTTTCTTCTGTTCCAATTGTTTGGTTTTTCTTACACCTAAAATTTATTTCACTTAATCTGATTTTATCCTAATTTGTCCAGTCTGTCACTCTAAGAATGTGAGCTTATGCAATAATTGGTAGAGGAACATCCAGAAATTTTTTGGCATCTCGTACTGAGAATTGTACTTTTAACTGTAGATATACTCTTATAAAGAAACAGAAATGAGGACAGAAGGGACCCTCACCAGTGCTTCTCTCGTTGCCTCACAGATAGACTCTAAGGTCTCCCTTGGCATCGTGGGCATCCTCATCGTGCTGAGCTCGGTGGCATGCTCCTTGGGCATCTTCAGCTACGTCGGGATCCCGTTGACCCTCATCGTGATCGAAGTCATCCCGTTCCTGGTGCTGGCTGTTGGGGTGGACAACATTTTCATCCTGGTGCAGACCTACCAGGTATGTTTCCGTCGTCTTCCAGGGCTTGGCGTCCCTCCTGCTATGCGGGTATCTAGGCGGCTCTCCAGCCCTGCTGACTGTGAGGAGGTTTTTGCATCCTTTGCCCCCTGGGCAATCTTTAGTGATCTTGAGTCATCCTGGACATTTTGGGACCAAGAATTTTCAGCCCTGTGTTTGGTTGGTGGAATAAATGTAGCAGCTGAAACTAACCTGTTTGGGGACAACTGGTATTAGAGTGATTCTCAGCATAGTACAGAGGAGTGATCAACTTGATTGCTTGTAAGGTGCCACTAAAAAGGTACAAGGTGAACATGGCACACTGATGCAGGAAGTGGTCTCAGCCCACAGTCCTGAAGAGTCTGAGTGGAGACTCGGTGACAGGGAAGGGGTCCTTTAGTGGCCAGCTAATCAACTGCTAATCTGTTCTGTAATGATTAGTACAAGGCAGCAACAGGATGACACTGTAACTGGGAAATTTTCCTGTGGCCTATTAATTTTTCTTTTATTTAAAGAGAGACGAACGTCTTCAAGGAGAAACCCTGGATCAGCAGCTGGGCAGGGTTCTAGGAGAAGTGGCTCCTAGTATGTTCCTGTCGGCCTTTTGCGAGACCACAGCATTCTTCCTAGGTAATTCTGATTTACTATGGGCCAGTCTTATAGTTTGTTGCGCCTGGGAAAGGAGCCAGGAACCTGACTGTGCCCCTTTGTGAACTTCATTCTGTACTTGGAAAGCATCATTGAGTAGATCACAAGAAAAGTGGGTGGCACAACCTTGGGTGTCATTTTACCAGCAACATCTTTCTCAGGACAAGTTTGAAGACAGTGTCGATGTGTGGTCAGGGTGACAGAGATTCAGAGCTCCTCTGCCTGTGGCACTTTTGGTGCCCATAGCAGCACCTGAACATGAAAATGACATCCTTGCACAGCTGCAAAATCCCCAGCACTGCGTGGCAGGTCCAGCTCCACAGGGATTGGAAGCTCTGCCCCTGTGTTCAGAGCTGGGCTCCCTCCACTTACACGCAGCCCCGGGGAAGCAGCTCCGTTAGTGAGCAGAGGTTCCTCCCGCTTACCTCAGTTCAGGGAGCCAGGATAAAACACAAGTCAGAACTTCTACATTTCTTCCTTATGGAGACATCGCCAGGTAGACTCACCTGTGGAGGGGCAGGCTGTGTGCCCCTCCTCGGCAGTGGAGAAAGAGAAAAGCCTTTCATCCTCCAGGAAGCTGGCTCGGAATCTCTCAGTCCAGAGAACACAGCCTGTGGGTCGCAGACTGCAGGCTGCCGGGTCACCGCGTGCAGGGCCATTGCAGGATCATCCTAGGCAGGGCTCTTTCAACTCTGACCCACTGTCAGCATCTTAGTTACGTCTCCACAAAGCGGTGTGCTTTGGAAACCTGTGGCCCTTGCTGTTCCTTTTCATGGACACAGGTGCAGTCTTTTAGCTTCTGTTATAAGGAAACCAGTGCTAGTGTGATGATCAGAGCAAACAGACTCTGCCAAGGTCGGAGTGACCTGGTGAGATGGGGGCAGGGAACCCAAGTATGCACATGGCATCTAAAGAGGCAGCGACTGAAGCCAGCCCAGGGCTGCAAGACGTGATAACTTCTTCAAAGCTGTGAATTAAGACTTCTGTGCAAATTCTATCTCATTGTTACCTACTGACTAGTTGTTTAAACAAAATTTTTAATCCTTAAATGGGTCAGTGTAGTGTGGAGCAGGTAGGCTACTTCTGGCCATGGCTATGAGCCTGTAGTTTCTGAGTCTCATCCCAGTACCTCAGAACCCCCTCACTTGACTGTAAGTCACCTCTTACTGTAAATACACTGTGAGACAGAGTGACAATACCACAGCAGCTAGAAAACAGTCCTTCTCTTAGAGCGAAGCCTCGAAGGCGCTGAAGGACATGGCCCGTGGCCATCTCCATACATTTCACTCCCATCGAGTACAGCAGAACTGAGCTGAAATGTGTCTGGGTTGGTCAGGTGTGGTCAGGCCTGGGAAGCTACTGACAAGTGGTCTGGTGCCAAAACTGAGCTCCCAGACTCCATTCCTGTCCCCAGTCTGGCATGACAGCCACACAGACATGGCAGCAAAACTCTCTGGAAAGTTGAGCCTGTGTGTTGTGAGTATGTGGTGCTGGCAGTCCCTGGGTCCCCAGGAGTGACGCAGTGCTGGCAGTCCCTGGATCCCCGGGAGTGACGCAGTGCTCCCGTCTCCCTGTAGGAGGACTGTCAGCCATGCCAGCCGTGCACACCTTCTCCCTCTTTGCGGGGATGGCGGTCTTCATCGACTTCCTCCTTCAGATGACCTGTTTCGTGAGTCTCCTGGGCATGGACATTAGTCGTCAAGAGGTAAGTTGTTAAATAGGTCATAACCCGTCTAAGAGGAGTCTGCACTCTCCATGGAGCAGCCAGCTGGGGTTTTCCATGACCTCTGGCCTCTGTTCCTTCAGAAAAACCGGCTGGACATCCTCTGCTGTGTCCAAGGGGCAAACGATGGGAGGAGTGTCCAGGCCTCAGAAAGCTGCCTGTTTTGCTTCTTCAAAAACTCCTATTCCCCACTTCTGCTCAAAGACTGGATGCGGCCACTTGTGGTAAGCGCTGGGCTGCGGCTCTGCTCTCCTCCCAAGGTGTCATGTGCCTTGTAAGAGCTCACACAGCTGGGAGGGGGTTTCTGGCAGCTGCTAATTTATGTGCAAAACATACAAAAGCAAATGTGTACAGATAGTACAATTTGTCTCTAACAAGGCGTTATCAGTGTCAGTAAGAGGTTTTGAATTTTTATTTTGAAATCCTTTAAGTTCACAAGTAGCACAGGGAACACTGGGTTCCCTTCACCTGGCTGCTGTTTCCGTACACAGCGGTACAGAATCACAGGCGGTATGTTGTTGTTGGTCTTTTTATGTTTGTTTTGGTGTCAGGGACTGAATTCAGGGTCTCATCCATGTTACACCACATGCTCCCAGAGCTATGTCCTGGGCCACAGAGCCAGGGATTCAATATTGGCACAGTGGGAGGACATGGGTCCACGGTCTTCTCCCAGTATGGAGTCCCGTGACCTCCACAGCAGTCAGGATGCGGAACTGTCCCCTCATCACTTAGATCACCCTGGAAAACCCTCATCCCTAATCCCCAGCAGCCATGCAGGAGCTTTTTATAGTTCTATATACCGCACACAGCCAGCAGTACACTTAGCTCTTCTCTACTACAAGGCTATGCATTAGCTTGCAATCGCTGTAAAAAGCATTGTTTGAACACCTAATGTCAGTTGGATGCTGTGCTACAGTGTGGGTAGCACAGGGGCTACAGTGTGGGTCACCCCTGGATTTTCTCACGTAGTCATCACACTGCTGATGCAGTGTGCCTGCTCCTTTTTGCAGTCTACCAATGAGGAAACAGAAGGTCCGAGACAGTCAGTGACTTGCCCAGCGTCACTCAGCTCCTAAGTGGCAGAGCCAGGATCTGAATCCAGGAATTCAGACTTGGGCCGCTGTGCCTTCAGCACCTACCCCGTCCTCTCTGCTGTTATGTGAACTTGTTCTTCAGCTCAGAGGGACAAAGGGTGGAGCACAGTGGCGGAGCATTCACCATGTCTGCTCAAAGCACTGGGCTCGATCCCTTGCTCTGCAGACAGTGGGGTGGAGGGTCCTGCTTTTTGTGTGTCTAAGACTTTATTTCTATTCTTAAACTCACTGGTACACTTTAAGCAATGTATTATACACTTTCCCTTCCAGATTGCTGTCTTCGTGGGCATTCTCTCATTCAGTATCGCAGTCCTGAACAAAGTAGAAATCGGATTGGATCAGTCTCTTTCCATGCCAGATGTAAGAAGCTTGAGTTTTTTACTTGAATTTGTTCAGTCCTAGATGAGCAGTTTTCAGAGCACGCATGTGGACGCTGGTGCTGCAGGCACACGGGCCCGGTTTCTCCAGCGACAGGACACCTGCGTAGTGCCCTGCCCTGCCAGGGTGGAGCACCTGGCTCTGTGAACTGTCACACCACCTTCGGGCACAGCTGCCAATCTGGGGAGTTCCCTCTGGAGGTGTTCTGTAATGGGAACACCCGGAAAGAGCACCCAGGTGCCCAGGAAGAGAATCACAAACCTGTGCTGGAGGCGACTCGGCCTCCCAGCGCCCTCCTAAATCCCCATGATCAACGTGTCACTCAGTTACTGCCTCATCACCCATTGCTGTCCTGTTGTCGGGTCTTTCTTTCAGGACTCGTACGTCAAAGATTACTTCAGATCCCTGGGTCAGTACCTGCATGCAGGGCCACCTGTGTACTTCGTCGTGGAAGAGGGGCACGACTACACCTCCCTGCCCGGGCAGAACATGGTGTGCGGCGGGATGGGCTGCGACAACGACTCGCTGGTGCAGCAGATATTCAACGCAGCCCAGCTGGACAACTAGTCAGTACCTTGAGTCCTCCTCACCCACAAAGGGCTGTTGGCCAGAGTTTCCGGCCTGGAACCCCTCACCTGAGGGGCTTCTTGGGAGTGAACTTTCTTGGGAAAACTGCTTGTGTTCAAAATGTACTGTAAGTCCAGCTTTACTGGAGCAAAATCTTTGAAAGGACTCACTTACCACCAGATTCTTGGAAGGTTTTTTTCCACTGAGTGGTCGTGTGGTTTTCTTTGGTAGCAGTATAAAGTGTAAAAGGGAAGTTAAGTTTTGAGGTAAATTACTGAGGCTCACTTCTCTTTGTGGCAGAAACTTACTTTTCCTCTCCTGTCCTCTAGTACCCGGATTGGCTTTGCTCCCTCATCCTGGATCGATGATTATTTTGACTGGGTGAAGCCGCAGTCCTCTTGCTGTAGAGTCTACAACGCCACAGACCAGTTCTGCAACGCGTCAGGTAATTCTGCTCCTTTCCAGATCGTGGCTTTTTCTGGAAAATGTTAGTGTTTATCACTTCAAAATCACTTGCACGCTGCCTTGGTTTGTTTCAATGTCTTTGTTAACTAACATCCTTTTCCTTCCTCAGTCTGGTGCTTGTTACATTCCTGTCTGTCATGGTGCCCGGGGGGCTGCAGGTCAAATCAGGTCCCCTTGGGGCTGCTTCCCAGACAGGAACTCTCCTCTCGTCCCTACCAGCCCGATACCTCCTGGCGAGGTGTGCTTGAAGCCGGGCTTCCTTGGTGTATCACTGTCTCCCTGCAGTTATGTGAGAGTACTGAGCTTGTCCTAAAACTTTTGTTTTGTTGTCTTTTTGAGACAGGGTCTCACTATGCAGTTCAGGCTGTCCTTGAGCTCACTTTGTAGCCCAGGCTGGTCTCAAACTCACAGTGATTGTCTTGCCTCGGCCTCCTGAGTGTTGGGTTTATAGGCCTGTGCCAGCATGCCTGGCTTATGTCCTGGAATTCTGTTAACAAAAGCGTAAAAGCCCTGGGCTCCCCAAAATACCAATTGAACTCTTCCTTGAAGCAGAAAATCTATTTTACAGAAGGAAACGTGTGGTCTGCCTCTGAATGAAACTATTTTTATGTACTAAATATATTAATTGTGAAAGTCACAGGATGCTTAAGTTTTAGATAGGGGAAAGACTCAGGAAAATGATCTCTTTAAATTTTTTTAAAAATCTGTAAGCCCACACATCTGACCACCGGCCCCCTGTTCTCTCCGCCAGTGGTTGACCCTGCCTGCGTCCGCTGCAGGGCTCTGACTCCGGAGGGCAAACAGAGGCCTCAGGGTGGAGACTTCATGAGATTCCTGCCCATGTTCCTGTCTGATAATCCTAACCCCAAGTGTGGCAAGGGGTGAGTGCCACTGCGCTGTGCAGATAAGGAGCTGCTGCAGCCGGAGTCTGCAGTAGAAAACCAAGGGAAAGTGCCTGTTCCGTACACCCGCATCCCCGTCCAGCTGGCTGTCCAAGAGGGGAAACTTCAGACGCCTTTTAAAGAAAACTTTGTTTTCAGTGGAATTCATCCTAGGTTGGCTGTTTGTCATTGTCCCTATCCCATCCCTGAGCCTTTGCACCGAGCTCTATCTTCTCCTTTTCCTTAATTTTGTATTTTGAGAGTCTAAGTCACCCAGGCCTGGTGATCCTCCTGCATCAGCCTCCCCGCGTGCTGGAATTACAGGCGTGCACCATCACATAGCTGCTCTCTGGGTCCTGCCCCATGTGCGTGAATGGAAGCAGGTTCTGGGCACCTGGTGTGGGAGGAAAGGCCGGTCTGGGCCAGAGCAGGCTAAGGCCTCCTGTGTCACCTTCCATGTCCCCTTTGGGGGCACCGCCCCTGACATGCACAGGTGCGCCTCACTTGGGTGCGAGCTCAGGGGACCTCACTTAGCCTAGCCTCTCCTCTCCTCAGGGGCCATGCCGCCTACGGCTCAGCCGTGAACCTCCTCAGCAACGCCACGGGCGTCGGTGCCACGTACTTCATGACCTACCATACTGTGCTGCAGACCTCCACCGACTACATCGACGCATTGAGGAAGGCCCGGCTCGTGGCTGACAACATCACCCGGACCATGAGTGCGAAAGGCAGCAACTACCAAGTGTTCCCATACAGGTAACTGCGTGGGTGCACGGTACAGACAGCCAGCCCTGCTGGGCTGCCTGGGCAGAGGCCAGTCCTCGGGTTTGGTCCTGACACCTACTCTGTCCCAAGCACAGGGGACCAACGTCAAGGGCTTGCCAAGCCCCTGCCAGGCCCAAAAGCTGCACACACAGAACTTGCTCTGTGCCCGTCTCTGACCCATTGCAAGTCAGCACAGGAGGCCACGCCTCTTAGCTGGCCACGGGGTGCGGGGCGGGGGGGGGGGGCAACCCTGACTGCTAATGATATGGGACGGCCTGTTTTTTTGTGTGAGAGTCCTAATTCTTAGGAGAGCCAGTTAACTAGGGAAAATGGCCTGAGCAAGTTCCCCGATCAGATCTGGACTTGTTTTGTTCTTTCAGCACAGTAGGGGAGGCCTTGTAAATGTCCAGAAGCACGGGCTGGGCTTGTAACAACTCTGTGTTAACACATTTCCCTCTCCCTTGAGTGTTAGCAGCCTCCCCGCCCCAGGCCGGTTCTGAAGATCCTGCTCTCAGGAAGCCCCTCAGTGGGGCCTGGTGGGGGCCTGGCAGAGCAGTCTTTCTCCTCCTCCGCAGCGTCTTCTATGTCTTCTACGAGCAGTACCTGACCATCATCGAGGACACTGTCTTTAACCTCGGCGTGTCGCTGGGGTCCATATTTCTGGTGACTGTGGTGGTCTTGGGCTGTGAGCTGTGGTCTGCTGTCATCCTGTGTGCCACCATTGCCATGATCCTGGTCAACATGTTTGGCGTCATGTGGCTGTGGGGCATCAGTCTGAATGCAGTTTCTCTGGTCAACTTGGTGATGGTGAGTCCTGCTCGGCTCTCATCCTGTCCCTGGCTCCTGTGCTGCATGAGGTGTCTTGGATTCCTCATAAACTCTCAGATGACGAAAACAACAAACCTGGCTCTTGTAGCTGTTGCTGAGGTGGGAGGAACATGTGGAGCCAGGAGGTGGTGTGGATGGGTGGAGGGAACCCTGGGGAGCAGAAGCACTTGCTTTGCTGCTCAGCCCCATCCTTTTGAGCCCTTTCCTTGCAGCTGTGGTAAGGACCCTGGCTCGTGCCATGTTCCTGTTGGCACTGTGATCTCACAGTCTAGCCTGGGGATTCTGCCTTTCATTTATTGTTCTGAAGGGACTACAAAAACATGGAGCCCAGGGACAGCAAGATGTTCACATTTTACTTAGAAAACTGACCTTTCCCTCCTGGGAGGCCTCCCATGCCCTTTGATAGTTTTGATGAAGGTAGACATAGTATACTTGTGCTTCCGCCAGGACGTGCTCTGCCTCAGGTGCAGTGTCAGAGCACCAGGCAAGGGAAACAAAAGTGCTGGCTGGGCTGGGGAATCCCGGCTTCAGCAGCTTCCCCTCAGAGAGCAGGTGCACCCAGAGAATAAGATAAGCCAGGTCCTAATGCTGGCCAAGTCTCTGCCATGATCTGGGCATGTGTGGTGGGGCCTTGTTATGGAAGTCACAGGGGTTAGGGAACCCTGGTCACCAGCTGCTCACCAGCCAAGGGGTGGCTAGTTGCAACTGGTCCTGGGAGAAGAGCTGTCCTATCACAGAAGTGCTTTCTTCCAGAGCTGTGGCATTTCCGTGGAGTTCTGCAGCCACATAACCAGAGCCTTCACCGTGAGCTGCAGGAGGAGCCGCGTGGAACGTGCACAAGAGGCGCTGGCCCACATGGGCAGCTCCGTGAGTATCCCCAGCGTTTAGTGTTCTCACTCAGAGAAGAAACTGAAATTCAACAGGCAGATCAGACCTGGGGTCCTCTACACAGAAGGCAGCTCCCACGGGTTACAAGCTTGCAGGCAGTTCACAAAACAGCTATGTCCCGTACAGACCTCCAGGCCTTCCAAACTGTATGTGTTTGTGATGACCCAGTGGAGGACTAAGGTGGCAGACGGGGAGGCTGGCATCTCAGAGCCCAGCAAGCAGCCTGGAGCTGTCTGGGGTCAGGCTGTCTCCTCCTGTTAACTGCTTTATGACTGGAGAAAACACTTAAGGTAAAAACTGAAATTTGCTTTGTAACAATTTAGATACTTGAACATTTCCATCTGACTATAACATTGTCTTAGTGTAGGCAGAAGAGATGCTGTCTACACAGCTGTACCTGAGAATACTGCTGTTCTCCCTCCCAGGCTCCCTGACGCTACACACAGCAGTGTTGGGTACAGTCCACTTGTGCTGTCCCACTAACTCTCGATCCTGAACTAAGACATCTTGTAAGAGGAAGCACTCAATTAGAATAGGCTGATAACCATTTCTAACCATTGTTTTCTTGTTCTAGATATTTAGTGGGATCACCCTTACAAAGTTTGGAGGAATTGTAGTGTTGGCTTTTGCCAAATCCAAGATTTTCCAGATATTTTACTTCCGGATGTATTTAGCTATGGTCTTACTGGGAGCCACTCATGGACTCATATTTCTCCCTGTCCTCCTCAGTTACATAGGTAAGAGTTCCTATTTTTAACAGGGCACAGAGTAAAAAGATTACTAAAAATAAATTATCTTAAAGCACACTTTTATAGTGCTTGAACTTACACTTCTACTCATCTCTAATAAATGGGACTAATAGTTGTCTGTTTAAGAGAACAGAAAGTCCTGTCTGTCCAAGCTGTTTCATTAGGAAACAGTTGTGTTTTGGCAACCTGATTAGGATCAGATGTTAAATAAACTTGGAAGTGGATGGCTCGAGGGCTGCTGCTGCCCACGAGAGGTGACAGCCAAGGCACAACCCCAGCAATGCTGCACAACTCTGTCTTCCCTCATGGTCCACAGTTCTTAGCAAAATGCCACCTCTGCTACTCACCTCTTGAGACTATTTTTATGATCTTTTTATTTCTGTGGCTATTTCATCTTACACAAATAGCCCCTGGTTGAAAGGAGGACAGTATTAATTTTACCCCATAGCTTTGTAACTAAGGTGAAATACTGAAATAAGAGACAATGAGAGGTCTTTTCCAACTTCTAGATAACAGGAACTGCTACTGTAATCTAACATAAACTAGCACCTTTCTTCTTAAAGAAATTACTCTTTCTCTTCCAGGGCCATCAGTGAATAAAGCCAAAATTCGTGCCACTAGAGAGCGATACAGAGGCACAGAGCGAGATCGACTCCTAAATTTCTAGCCCTCTGGCAGGGCCTGGTGACTGAACTGTGTCTGCAGGTCAGGCTGCTGACCAGTGGGCAGTAGTTATATTGTCCAGCTGAGCTGACTGCTGCATATCCCCAGAGATCAGGCTATTCACCGCAGCGCCAGCACCGTGCTTTCCAACTCAGGAATGTGTGTCTGACTTGTCAAGCAGTATTAGTGGAATCTGAAGGTGACCATGGGACACTAAAATTCCCCTCAAGCCCTGTTTCTTCAAGAAAGAACCCTCATCTTCGACAAAAGCAAGGACACTTGGGATGGCTGGGAACGAGATCTGCCCACTGACACTTTATAAAGGCCAATCCATGCTCTCCTTTTTTTAGGAGTAAGCCATCACAGGTTCTAGACTGTATTTTTAGTAACATTTGAGAATGTTGTAGATACAGTTTACTATATAACATTTTGTAGTTTAAAGAGCTTTATTGCAATAAATTAACTTTTTACACATTTTTATATATATTTAAAAAAAAAACTAGCAAATGATTTCAAAATGTTGCAGGCCTCATTAGAGCTTGGTCTCCAAAAACCTGTTTAAAAAAAGCAACATGTTCCTCACAGTGTTCTCCTGTAAATTAAAATAAGAGGTTTAATCACCAATTAAGAAAGGAAAATGAGAATACAGCTCTAGATTACACACTGGGTTTTAACTTATTTTAATAAAATACCTTGTTTTCCTAAGTTTTGAGGTTGCCCTTTATGTTACAAACTGGTACCTTCACAGCCCCTAGCCCGCTGCCACATGCTTGGAGAGACCAACACGAAGCCACATGGAGGAGATGCTGTCACCACAGTCACTAAATACCATCCTGCACTGTACCTGAGTTAGAAAGCCACCAGACCTAAACGGAGTTCAACTTAAAAAATCTGACTAAAGCTTTCTGGTTCCTTCTCCAACATAAAGAAAACCCCGTTTTAGGTTCTAACTTGGAGATGAAAGTAATTAGCCACTATTTCTTACCCCAGACTGAAGCCTAACTTCAGACACCCACCTGGACTGGGCACTGAGCATCTCGACCGGAAACCCAGCCCCGGTGAATTCAGAGCAGCACCTAGCCAAGCTGCTCAGCTACACCGTGTGGCCAAGGGCCAGGCAGGACCCTCCTCGCTGGGAGGCCGCTCACCTGACCATGGCTTCCCGCTGCTCTTCCGCATCTCGGAGCTGCTACTGCACTCACCTGGTGTGAAATTAGGGCTCCCTCGCAAACGCTGGTTTCGCTGTTCAAAGAACCGAAATATAGTATAGAAAAGCATGTTGTCTTCAGTCTGCTTTGCAGCATCTAAAAATTTTCGTGCAGAGACATTGTCATGCCCACCAATGCCCCGGATAAACCTCAAGGCGGCCAACACCTGGTGTTTGGACAGGAGGACTTCAACGATTTCATCGTTGGCAGTTGAGAGCCGCTGGAAGGAAGAGGGAGAGATGTGCAGGTCAACAACAGGGACAGCCACCTGTGGTACAAGAAGCTGTGACAGCCCGGCGTTGTTACCTTCAGCATATCCAGGGACAGCTGGTGGGCGGGAGGATAGAAACTTTCTAGGGACAGCAGCAGGCAAGCCTGAAAGACAGTTTCAGGGTGGCCTCAGTTGGGAGGGTGACACCGGAAATTGTCCATCACAACAAAATAAAGACCGCTGACACCCACCAGAGGCTTGGAGTCGCTGAGCACATGGTACTGCAGGAACTGGTGCAGCATGTAGAACAGGTTGTGCTGGACCAGTGTCTTGATCACCAGCTCATGTAGGTAATGCTGGGGACAGGAGGAGAAAGGACGCTTCCAAATCACCCAGCTGCCACTGACTGGACACCCCAACCCCCAGAGGCAAATGTATCCGGCACACAGTGGCTTCAACCTGTCTTCACCTTCCACTTCTAACTAAAAATGTGGGAATATCGGGAAAGTCAATCAAAATTCTGTCCTAGACCATTCTAGCACGTGAGTCTTCTCAGTGAAGACGACGGTGCTTTTCTGTAACTTACTCGGGGTGATGCGTGCACACTGCAAGGTACCTGGACTGCGATCTGAAACTGGTTCAGGGAGCGGATGTACTCCATCAGCACGGCTATCACGAACTTATGTGGCATCTCCTAAGGGGGATGGAGAGGCTTTGTACAAGGCAGAGGTGCAAAGGGAGCTCCACGGGGCTCGTTTATTCCCAACTACACGGCCTTATTCCCGTGAGCATAAGGCCCATTTGCTCTGTCTGACCAGCTCTGTGCACCAATCAGAGCATCAGAAGCCCAGGCTGCAGCCAAGCCCCAGCCAGATAGCTGCCGCCAGTCCCACCCACAGCAGCATGAGCTCTGACCCCCTCAGGGACCCTCCTCCCAGGACACTGTGAGGCAATGCAGCGGCACCTTGTTTTCCGTGAACGGCGACAGTACATGGGTGTAAATGTCAGACTGGTCCACCACAGCTTGGGTCCGCACAGGTCTTTTGAGGGGCGGGTTGCTGCGGCTCTGCCCTGCTTCCATGGCCTAAAATGATAAATCACCAGCTGGTAATCATGAATCTTGTAGAGGGCGCTGATGATCATCAGTCCAAAAAGACTGGACTCCCAAATATGAACCATGGACACAAACCAACTTACATAAGAGTGTTTTCTTGTGTTGGCGGCAGAGTTAGGTCATAGTTGGGCATTCTGAAAATCCTTCAGGATTCTTGTGGGTAGAGCTAGGTAAAACTAAGAGTTTCCCTTCAAATATAGTTTTTTTTTAACCTGAAAATTTCTAAACTCCCTAATTCTCTTAGTCCTAGACCATGCGACCTTTTTGTTATCTAAAAAAAAAATGAAGTCATTGGTTGCATTGGTTTATGAAATTGGCAATAAATAAACAGCTTTTGGGATAAGTCTACGTGTGCATTTTCCTTTTTTGCAGTGCTAGGGACGGAACCCAGGGCCTCATGCACACCAGGCACGCACTCTACCCGAGCTCCACCCAGCACGGTGGGGCTCTTAAATGGTGAGCCAGTACTCCAAGTGTGACTCAGGAGAGCTGTGACTGCTGACTTTACTATTCTGTCCCATGGTTCAATGCTGCACAGACCCACACAGATTCTGTCATAGCTGTGGGGTACAGCTGGAGGACCCCACGATCCTACAGCTCCAGGGCTGTGTTGCTGTGCATGGGTCTATAAATCCTGGTAGCCAGTCAGGAAAGCCCAGGAACTGGTCCATGGGGTCCAACCTAGTTCCCACTGCCCAGGATAGCAAGAGCAGGACCAAGACAGGAGTCTGGCAGGGCTCAGCCGCCCCCTGGGCTGAGGACAGGGACACAGGATCCAGGGGCTCAGCTTCCTCCTGCAGCCTGCTTTGGGGACTGGAGTCCTGAATTTACTGTCTCAGGTCACTCCCGCTGCTGCCCTTAGGGCTGCTTCCTAACTGTACTGGTGCCATGAACCTGTGCATGGAAACCAGCCACAATCATTCTTTCCAGCCTTTCACTACAAACACCTGATGCCTCCCCAGTGATGAGCATGGTGTTAATCACCTTAACAGGACACGAGAAGTTACTACAACCCACAGGGAAAGAAGGTGCGGCAAGTTCTGGAAGTCACACCGCTGCTTGCTAAGTCCCAGCTCTGGTGACAACACGGAGCAGAGGTGAGACTGGTTTCCAACCTAACAGAGAGGCAGATTATGGCTCAGTCTCTGTAAGATGAGACACAGATCTGACAACCAAAGCAAGTGCAGTGACCTCACTGAGATGCAGCCTCAAGTGAATGGGATGCAGGGACTGCAAGTGTCCTGTGGCCACCTTGTCTTCTGCCATGCATCAAAGCTCCGTGACACTGCACTGTCATCATCCTGCACTACGATTACTCAAAATGCACGGGGCTGGTGGCGGGCTGGTGGCGGAGACTTTTGACCATCCCGCTAACTTACCAGGGTGTAACTCTGCTCGGCATCCAAGTACTTTTTATACTCATGGTTGAGTTTGTCGAAAACGGCGGCTGTCACAGGCAGGGAGGCTCTGCCCGACTCCTTCAGCACTGCGAGGACACAACATGCACAGGGATCAAACCAACAGCGGAACCACAGGCACCGAAGCTGCGGATAAAGTGACCTCCCACGTTTACCAACGCAGATATTCCTGGAAGGACACTCAAGGGAAGGTTATGCTTTAGAAACCGGACTCCTAGAAATCGCAACCCTTCTGGCATCAGCTCTGGCGGGCATCAGTAGAAGAGTCTGTCTGGTTACCGAGGTAGCTCTTCACTATGTTGTCCAGGCAGCTCTCAGTTTGTGGGCTTTCACCTCTCGTGTAGTGGGATGAAGGTCTGTGTCCCCTCTCCTGGCTCAGTGTAAGGTTTTTAGAATAGCAACACAGCAGCTGGTATCCTGGGTTGTGAAAGCTGTTTGTCTTAAAGCTCACAACGGTGGCCCCTCCTTGTGTGCCCCTGGAAGTCTGCTTTTATCCCAAACATCGACTTACTGGTCCTTTCTACCAGCTGCTACAAGCTGAGTTTGTTTCACAGCCTTTCCAAATAACCCGGCCTTCGTATGGAATGAGGCTCTCAGCGCAGACAGACGTGAGTGAACAGCCACCTCCCGAGCCACGGGCTGGCAGCACAGCCCTGAGAAGGCACCAGCCCGCGGGGAGGAGTCACTGACTTACTCTGCGAACACACAGACAGGATGACCATCTTGCACTCCTTCCTCTGGATGAGAAAGTCCATCAGTCTTCCTTTATCTGGCAAGAGGTTTACTATGGGCTGAAGTTTCACCTGCAGGTTCCAGAGGTAACCTGGAGGTTAAGAAGCAGCAGCTTTAATATGGTGCAAACAAGAACAGCCCAACAGGTGGCTCACCCGAACTTTCACTGGGCCTGGGGTACTGAAACCCCCATGGAGGGTTCGAGTCTCCCACTGACAATATGGCACACACATGCAAAAGAGAATATCCTGCAGCTGAGGAGCTCTGGGATGACCAATGCTCTCTGTGAAACAAAAGGCTACAAGGCCAAAAGCTCATGGCTTTTATTAGTATCAATCAGGGAAGTGGATGGGGAAAAGAAACTGCATTGGCTGCAAGGAGAAACAGCAATTTTGGACTAGGCACAAAGGCCTGCAATGCTAGGAACAGCTTGATGTATGCAAGGCTGACACCTTTACTGCCAGGAAAGTGTAATTCTTTCTGAATCCCATGGCCTCAGCTGAGACATTATCTCATGTCTTAGCCCTGGAATCTCACAGGCTACTGCTCAAGCCCCCATTCCAGCCATTAGCAAGGGGGGGCAATTCTCACCTGGACTTGACCACATTTTTTTTAGCCAATTAAGGAACCATCTGGTTCAATACAGCCACTTCTGCATGTCTCAGCCAACAGGGCTGAAGGAGAAGTCAGGGAAAGATGGAGGCAAGGCAAGGGGCTTCATTTCTCAGACGACAGCACAGCGTGGTGGTCTCCTACACTAGGGTGCTGCACGTGTGCTTAATGGCCCTTTCTTCCTAAGTAGCGTGGTGCCAAGACACCCAGGAGCACATCTGACGACAGGACTGACAGTCACTTTCCAAGTGCTTGGCCAATTCCTTAAAACAGGCTGCCAGTTTCCTTTGCACTGGCTCACAATAACCTGGCCTTCGTAATGGAACATTACAATATACCCACTCTTAACATGGGGCGCCCTACCTGCCAGGCAGGCCTGCCAGCATGGCCTTTCTCAACTGGGCTTCCCCAGGGGAATGAAGTATCTACCAAAACTGACCTCAGTGCCCACGTCCTCCACACCTCCCAAGGTGGGCACGGAGCCCATGGCCTGAGCAATAGCTCTGTGATATGGGGAAGTACAGAGACAGATGGTTACCGACTAGTGCAGAAGGCTTGCTAGTGGCAAAAGCCACAAGACTGTGACCCAGGAAGAGACAATCGCAGGCGGAAGGCTCAGTGGCAAGGTGACAAAGGTGAGCAGGCTCTGAGACACACACAGAAAAGTGGGCACAGGTACAGATGGCGGTGCCAATGTAGCACAGGAACAAGACCCCAAATCAAGGAGTCTAGCTTTTCAGAATGAGCTCAGCTCAGAGCAGGGGATGGGCTGTTGCTTTAACTGTAAAAACTGCCCGCTCCTGACTCCTGAGAAAAAGAACGCGCAGGCGAGGGCAGAGGGAAAGGGTATTGGGGACTGTGAATTCACAATGGCTAACTTTGCATCCCTTCGTAGGGGTAAATGGGGGCGTGGGACTATGGCATCACCCTTCTGAAACTTCCCATTAACTCCTGGGAGGGGCCGTCCTCTCCCACCATGACTAATCTAAGACTAAGGTGGGAATAACACTCCGGAGCAATATCCTCCTTAGCGTAAGATCATCTCGGTGTCCCAGGATTTTCGGATGCCTGCAGTGTCATCTCTGCCCCCAGCCCCTCCTCTCCTTGTATGCACCCACTGCTCGGTACACCCCGGGTAAACAACGGCTGGCTTGGAGGATCTGGGTCTATGCCCGTCCTGAGGCCCTGACCTCCCAGCCCCCCATCACGCATTACTAAATTTGTCTGTTTCTTATTTTATCCTTCACCGTACCCCTCCATACAGGCAGCTGGGGATCTTGGTTAGATCCCCAACAGAAGGGGAACAATGCCATCCCTAGGCAGAAGGAAGAGGTCCTGTTGGTGACTCATACTAAAGCCTCACTGGCCACACAGTGACCCAACACGATCAGCCCCCGAGCCTACCTTGGCTTGCGCTGATGATGATATCGGGCTGGAAAACAATCCAGGAGGAAGAATCTGCGAGTTATAGGAAACCATATGTGGGGAAGAGATGCAAACAAAGCACTTGCCTGCCCGCATTGTGGGGCCACTCAGAGAGCCCAGGAAGATCAGCAAAACCCGGGGCTCTCAGGTCCCATCCCCCACCACCTGGAGGCTGGAAGGTAGGTGTGTCCCAGGACCAGGATGTGAAGGACGGCCCCGGCCTTTGTAAAGGATACAGAGTTTACAGGGGACAGGCGCCTGGCTGGTCACCGCAGCAGGACCTAGGGTAAGAAAACAAGTATGACTGGCAGCTGAAAATGCCGACGCCATGCTTCACTGAGACACAGGGGCCACACTGTTGCACAGCGTGAATGGTGCTATCCCACTGGTGACACACATGGAGATAGCCCGTGACAGTGTGGCTTCCATCACAGAGAACTGAAGACTCCATCTTCCTGTACAGAGTGGGGAAATCAGCCTGTGATTGAAAATACCCGGATGCACTGAGAATGTGGCTTAACTATCTGAACCATTAGCTGGATTACCATGCACAGAAGAGGTGCAAGCAGAGCCCCTGTGCCAGGGACCCGGGACAACCAGTTGCACTGCCCACCTGTCCCACAGCAGCTCTGCAAGATCTGTAGGGCCCGGTGTATTCCAGTGACCCAGTACAGCCAGACTCAGCGGAGAAGGGGGGTCATCTGGAACATACCCCCCCGCAAATGCTGCCAAGGACACCTCATACATGACACCCAACACAAACACATGCTGGGGAACTGCAGGTGCAAACAAGCTAGCAGCTCATGTGCCCTCCGGTAACAACCCAAGTGTTTAAAGCTCCTCGTGATCCTCCTGCCTCAGCCTCCCACATTGCTGGAATTAGAGGTATGCACCACTGATATGGCTACCAGGCTACCACTGTGACCATGCCTGGCACTTATTTTACTATGACAAGGCAACTAGCCCCAGTGGCCTCTCTTATTGTTGTGCTGGGGATGGAACCAACTGGTTTTTTGTCTTTCAAGACAGGCTCTTGCTATGTAGCCCAAGTTGGCCTTGAAATCACAGTGACCCTCTTGCTTCGGCCTCCCAAGTGCTGGGATTACAGGTCTAAGCAACCACGTCTGGCTCCAACTGCCTGCTCATTGGTGCTTTACCAATAGATCTGAGCTGAACACTTGCAATGTTTACAGTGAGTTTCCTCATCTGACCACTAGTCGCCCTCCTGTCAAGCGGGCAGCAAACACAAGCACATTATTCTGCTCAGGTTGACATTATCACCTGGGGGAAGTGAGAGCTGAGGAAAACACAGGAGGCTGGAAAACCCAAACCTCGGTGAGAACCAGCTCCTCCTTCCCGACACTCAGAAAGCGTGGAAGCTCCCAGTGGAACAGGCAAGCTGGGAGGGCGGCCGGGGCGCTCCAACTCAACCCCAACCCGGAGCCACATGCTCACTCTTCCCTCAAAAAGTGCAAGCACCTGAGTGCAGGCCAGGCAGACATGGGACGTCTCCCAACAGGGAAAGCAGGGCTGCCCAAGTTCTCCTGTGGTCTACACTGACCACACCTAGCTCCCTCTGAACGTGGACCTCCCTTAAGAGACTAGAACATTGTTCAGCTCTACCTTGAAATGCACTTAAACTAGGTACAGGAAAAGAGAACCAAGTGGCTGGTTCATCCTTTTCTGAGATCCTGTCCGCTCTTCCCCTGCACCTCTTCCGACAGGAGGAGGGATCTGGAATAAGCCAAAACCCACAGCCATCAGCTCTGCATGGGGCCACAGTCACCAAGGAATGTAGCATTTATTTATTAACAGCCATCCCAAGCCACGTCTCAGCTCAGGCAAGTGGAAAATGGTGTGGGCTGGTCAGCAAACTCAGCTTCCCTGGCAATCACAATCTCCAGCCTAAAGCTCTGAGAACAGCAGTTTTCTATTTTTATCAAGGAAGACTCGTTAATAAGATGCTCTCTTAGCTCACATCATCAGCAGGAGCTGCATTTTTTGAAAAACAGAAATCAGCTGGGGATGTGGCTTGGTGGTACAGCACCCACTACTCTGCTGGAGGTGCTGGCCTCCACCCCAGCCATGCAAAAGGAGAAGAAAGGCTCTAAATCTAACAGCTCTGGGAATTCTTGTGTATCCCCCAGCTCTCTGTGAACACAACTCCTGAGGATCACAGCAAGAGTACAGCCCATGGGTCAGCACCCTGGGAGGCTAAGGCAGGAAGATGGGAAGTTCAGTCCTGCCCGGGCAACTCAGTGACTTAATGAGACCTTGTCTCAAAAGAAAAGGAAAGAGAAAGAAGTGTAGCTCAATGTGAAGGCCCTGGGTTTGATCTCTGGTACCACAAAAAGGAAAAAACAAAGCAAAGATCACAGCAAGAACAAAGCTAGGAGGGCCAGGAATTTAGCTCAGTGGCATAAGCGCCTGCCTGGCAACTGCGAGGTCGAGTTCCATCCCCAGTTCCCCCCACCAAAAAAAAAAGAAAAAGAACAGAAGGAGAACATGACTCACCCGCCAGGGGGAGAGGATAGGGCTGGATCGAGCGGGCCGGGAGCACTGGGTGATGGTAAGTGACAGTGCCATCAAACTCCCCTCGTAACTTGATGTCAAATATCACAGATGTCTGCAGGCAGAGAAAAAAATGTGACATTAAGTCTCCCTGCTGTGGGTCAGGTTCTCATCTGAGGAGAAAACTCCTCATCAAGTCACAACACTTTGCCACTGCCTCCTCTTCCAAGTCCGTCCTGGTCCTTTGCGCCTGAACTTGAAACACCTCTGCTGGTCAGAGACACAGGACAGCACCCTCCCGAGAGGCCTGGAGGGGAAGGGTCTACCTACACCACAGCAGCAGTCTGAAGAGTAGGGCTGGTTTCCGATCACTTGGGACCCACAGCCTCAAATTGTGATCCTCAGGCTCTGTCACCTGCACCCATGCACAAAGCACGGAGGTCACACACCTGTGCAACACTGCGGTTCTGCGGGAACTCCTAGCCCAGCTGGCTCATGTAACTGTTCCAAGGCGCCAATCTTGTGCTATTTTCTGATATAGTTAATCGCCTGTCGGGGAATCACTTTTTTTCTAAACTATTTAAAATACCAAACCCATTTCCATAAGAATGACCAAGAGTACTTTCTATACTAGGCACAATGGGACACAGCCTGCAATCCCAGCACTCAGGAGACTGAGGCAGGAGGACTGTCATGAGTTCAAAGCTAGCCTGGACTAAATAGCAAAATCCTGTCTCAAAAACACATATACACATACATACATAAGGCTGGGAACACAACTCAGTGACAGTGCAAACATGAGGTGCTGGTTCCAACCCCAGTACATACACACACTCAGAAACACAGAGACAGAGAAACGTCTTTGTTCACTGAACAAAAAGTTTGCCAATATCTACAAAGCTTTTCCTTACTTTTTCTTTTTCCTCCCTAAATACCCATTCTCCTTCCTGTCCTTTTTTCTCTCCCACTCTGAGACCTTTAACTTGGTAATTCTGTATTCATAAGCAGAGCTGGGGACCCGGATGAAGGAGGGCCTCAAGTTGGCCAGCCCGAGGTAGTTACTATCTCCCTGCCTAGTGGGGAGGGAGGTGCCTCCCTCCAAGTCCTGCCTGTGCAGAGCTGCTGATGCGAGAGGACATAAATCCTGCCGCAACTACGGGGTCCTCCAAGGCCCAAGCCCCGCAATGCGTCCAAGCAACCCTAACTTGCACAGAACTCAGACCTCTGTATCCTGGTGATGGACGACGACCAGGTTGTCCACCACGTTCAGAGCAAACTTCCCCGTCCTATTTAACTTCAGTATGTGCATCTTCTTACAGGCGCCCTCTCTGTGGGGTGAGAGAAAGGTCAGAACACAATCCACAGGCTTTGCTTCCTGTTTTACCACTAGAGGGGAAGTGAGCACGAACGGTACCGTGGCAGATGATACAAGACCACCTCTGCGCCGGTGCTGTTGGAGGTCCGAGAATGATGCCGCAGGAAGAGGACGTAAAGCTGCCCATATCTAATCAGAGGACAGAGACTTGTGGGCCACTCTGGCCATTTCAATTCCTCCCTTCTAGACACTGAGTTACAAGCCCACAGTGGTGCCACCTATGAGCATCCGCTTAAAGGACTAGCTTGTACTCAAGCAAGCTGCTTACAAAGATGAAGAAAAGCTGCTATCAACTCAAGTGCAAGCCAGGCCTGGTAGTGCAGGCCTGCAGTCCCAGCACTCGAGGAGGCTGAGGCAGAAGGATGGCAAGTTCTAGCCCAGCCTGGGCAAATCAGTGACTCAGCGAGAACTTGTCTCAAAATCACAATATAAAGAGGGTTAAAGATGCAGCTCAGTGCAAGGACCCCAGGTTCAATTCCCAGTACTACAAAAAGTTAAAAACAAGTGAAGGAGAGAATGCTAGACTAAAAACACTTTGAGCAAAATCTTTTGGAAGAAAATCATAGAACCCAAAAACATGAAATACGTGGTAATTCTTATCGCTATTAAGCTGTATTTTCCAATCTTTCTATGTTTTCCAAGATTTATGTAAGGAGTACACATTCATTAATGGCAGGGAAATATGACCACTACAAAGTGTCATCTAATAGAAGTTGCCATGGCTATTTGTGAGTGTGCGTCTCCACCACAATCAGCAACACTGTGCTAGGGAAGCCGGGCGTGGAAGCGCACACCTGCAGGTCAGCACTCAGGAGGCCCAGGCAGGAAGATCACCACGAATTCGAGGCCAGCCTAAACTACACAGTGAGACACTGTCTCAATGAAACATTAAAAATTAAAATATATAAACAATGCATTGGCTCTGTCACAGGCATGAGGGTACCCAAGGGTCCCCAGCACTATCTTAGCCAGGACTTCCCAGCTCACCTGCTCTCTAACCTAGGATTAAAAAAAAAAGCAAAGGAAAAAAAAACTTTTTTAATCACTACAGATTTAAAAAAAAAAAAAAGCAAAGGAAAAAAACACTTACTACTAAAAAAAAAAATTAAGTCTGGAAACCTACAGAAGAATTACAAATAATTCAGAAGCAAAGTTTGGATGACTACTGAATCAGGGTCTACTGAAATTTTTATTATGAAGGTCTATATGAAATTTTTATTATGAAGCTCTAAAACTGGAATCTGCTTTTCCAAATGAAAATACACCTTCCACTAGGATAGAGGCACACAATTGTAGTCCCAGCACCCTGGGAGGCTGAGGCAAGAGGATCACAAGTTTAAGCCAAGTCTTTACAACCTGACAACTCAGATCCTGTCTTAAAAAATAAAAAGAGTTGGGGATGTTGCTCAGTGCAAAGGCTGTGGGTTCCACCCTCAGGTACCACAAAAGGAAAATATACTCTCCTGCCATGTGTGGTGGAGCATGCCTGTAATCCCAGCACTCAGGAAGCTGAGACAGAGAACTGCTATGAGTTTGAGGCCAACTGAGCTACACAGTGAGTTCAAGGGCAGCCTGAGGCCACGGTGAGAACCTGTCCTCCTCCTCAAAAAAAAAAAAAAAAATTATATATAGATATACGCACACACACATACATAACATAATCTCCCTATATAGTTAAATTGTTTGAACAATAACCTTATTTATAATTATGATATACTTTACTTTAGCTAATGACCATGTTAAGCTTCAATTCACAGAATGAAAGACAATTCCAAAATGAAAATACCTAAGAAATAAATTGATTCAAAGTTCCCACTATCAGAGTAGAAAGCTAAAAAACCTTCCTGAACAAGTAAAAATTAAAAGAAATCAGCAGGGCATCAGACTTTTTTCTCCCCAGTACTAAGCTACATTCTCAGCCCTTTTGGCTCTTATTTGGAGCCAGGATCCTGCCAAGTTGTCCAGGCTGGGCTCAACTTTCCATCCTCCTGCTTCAGCCTTCCAGAGCACTGGGATTACAGGCACGTGCCTCACCCAGCTGCGCATCAGACATTTAATGTGAAGGTTGAGGGTTCAGGTCCCAGTCCCTATCCAGGTATACAAAAAAATTCTAAAAAGACCCCAGGCTGACTATACCACACAATCTAGTAACTACGCGGTAAGCAGTGTCCTCACTAAGCGTGCTCAGGGCCCTTCCCGAGGGCCAGCACTGCAGCCGCACTCGGAATGCACTCCTGTACTCACTAACCACACAGTCACAGTGGTGGTTCACTACAGACACGCACATGGTCGCCATTGCGATGTCCCGTTCTGAGAGGCCCAGTTTGGTCGACTTGGGTGCAGCTGGTAATTCAATCTCGAATTTGGGCAGCTTCGACATAGTGCCAGCCTGCAGTGGGAAAGGTTGCAGGAAGCATCTACCCAACTCCTCCGAGGTTTCAACCTTCCCTATGGGAAATCTAGGAGAGGGGCACCTCCAATTGGGACCTGCTCCCCAAGGGCCATTCCCAGCGGGCTGGGGCGGTGCCGTGTGCCTCCCAGTGGTCAGGGTGGGTGGGGAGAGTAGACTCGGAAAAGTGGGGCAGGGCTTTTTATGGGGCGGGCAGGGTGCTAATCTTACCCTAAAGTAAAAAGGCTGCAGGACATTTTCAAGGACCGTGGTAGACAGCAGGATCACAGCACTCTCGGGGCAGTACATGTACCAGTTCACGTTGATGTTATGGCTCTTCAGGAGTTTCAGGCTCCGTTTCTCCGGTAACACCTGAAGCACAGTTCACAAAATGGAATCTTCATTTACAAAGCAGCTGGATGAAGACTGATACAGGAAATTAAAAAGCCAGATGAAGACTCATACAGGAAATTAAAAAGGTAAAAGGCATAGCAATCCTACTTAGTGGAACAGGAAAATCGTCTGGATTTGTCAGTCTGTGCTGGCGCTCTCCCGTCCTGACTCACTCATTCTTCACCCCACCTACAGGAACTGGGCACCAAAGAGAGGAGCACCAGGTTCTCCTTCCTCAGGGGAATGGTCACGACACATGGGAGCCCAGGACCCCACACAGGACGCAGCCCTCCCAACCTGCGACACATCCCCATCTCTGCCCCCAGCAGCGGCCCTGGGCCTGAGGGCTCCCTTCTAACCTAAGGGTTCCTGAGACCCTGCAGAGAAACACAGTAGTGTGTGCAGAATCCAGGCACCCTTAAATATCCTCTCTACAACTGGATACATGAGGGACACTGCAGAGTGCCCCGGACAGCAGGGTCACTTACAAGTTCAAAACCAGCCTGGACTACACAGCAAGACTCTGATTCAGAAAAAGTTTAAAAACCCTCCTTTCCGTGCCAGCTTCTGAACAATGTTCTCTCTCTGGGGATGGGGTTTTAAAGTCGTCTTTCTGCTGGTCATCACTGATTCGGATGACAGCCCAAGAGCAGAGCACCATGGCATGGACGGCATATGTTTTGCTTACACACATGTATTTTCTCCATCCATAAATTTATATTATTCTGCCTTCAATAAGACAGATGAAATTAAACTGAAAGATCCCAACATTACCCTGGGAGAGAGCCTGTGGGGCCGGGGTTCCCCCAACGTCTCTAGTCATCAGAGTGAAGCAAACCAAAGCCACCTGTGAGATCACATCACACCTGTGAGGACAGTCACACCACTAAATAAATAAACAGCCAGTATCTGCAAGACAGTGGAGAAACTCCTATGTATTGCTGGCAGGATGACAAAATGGTCTGACTTCATGGTGAATAGTATAGCAGTTCCCCCAAAATAAAAAATAAAAACCTCCACATAACCCCAGCAATCCTATCTGTGAGTCTCTAAAAAAGGGAAAAATAGGAGCTGAAAGCCCCACGTCCACACCTATGATTCTGGCAGCAGGGTTCTCAACACCAAAGAGGGAAACACAGGAAGTGAAAGCACCCAGTCCCAGAAGACCAAAAAACCTCCTTCTAACCCAACTCAGTATCTCTCAAATATTCCAGCTTACAGAAACACAAAGTGGAAGATGGATAGTCCACAGCCATCACTGCTGTTCAATACAGTGCTGAACACAGTAGCCAGAACAAGCAGAGAAGGGGAGGAAATAAAGGGCGTAAGGGTGAGAAGGAAAGATGTTAATTAACATTATTTCCAGACAATGTGATACTCCACATAGAAAACTGCAAAACCCACAAGAGTTCTAGATTTAAGAACCAAATTCAGCAGCATAGCTGGACACAAAGTTAACACTCAAAAATCAATAGCATTCCTGTACACAAATAACAAACTCAATGGGAGAAAAACTGGGGAAACCACACCTTTCTCAATAGTATCCAAAAAAAAAATGAAATAAGTATGAATCAACCTAATAAAGGAAGTAAAAGACCTTTACGTTGAAAACCACCATACTCTGAAAAGGAAGACTGAAGAGCGTATCTCTTGCAGGCAGAAAGACATCCCTTGTTCTTGGGTAGGAAGAACCAATATAGTGAAAATGGCCATACTTCCAAAATTGTGAAGATTTAATGCAATTCCAATCAAAATACCAATAGCATAAGGACCAAAATGCATGACAGACATTGGGAAGCAAAAAGAAAATGTTCAAATGGGAAGGGAACAAAGGAAGCAGAAAAGAGAGGGCAGAAGCCGGGGATTTAGCTCAGGGGCACAACCGCATGACTGACTGGCAAGCACAAAGTCATGAATGAGTTCAATCCCCCGTACCAACGACAACAACAACAACAACAAAAAAAACAACAAGCAGAGGCCAAGAGGGGTTGAAGGGAGGGGACGGGATTAGGGGAAAAGGAAGCAGGATATATCATGCACAGGTACAAACTGCACAAACTGAAAGTGGTTATTATGTACACCTGATGTGTACCAATACAATTATTTTTTTTTTAAAAAGTAAACACGTATGGGCTCATTCACTGAACAATCATCTGTCATTGTAAGAAATGAGGTCAAGCCAGGTGTCCCCAACAGGGAATCAGTGATGCAGAAGGTCCCAAGCACATCCATAAGCAGGACACCATACAGGGTCCTCCAAGACACATACACAAAACTATTCACAATATCCAGCTTTTAGGAAACAAAGTTTATTACCCCACAGAAATAAACGGAGGCCAGCAGCTTGGCATGGTGTTGCACCCCTGTAATCCCAGCACTTAGGAGGCTGAGGCAGGATAACTGCTATGAGTTAAAGGCCAGCCTGGGCTACAAAGCGAGTTCAAGCCTGAACTGCATAGTGAAACTCTGTCTCAAAAAGACATATAAATAAATAAATAAACAAGGAGACAAATGCACCAAACTACACCTGACAGTTACTTCTAGGGAAACTTTTGTTTCATATAACATATCTTGGTAATATTTGAAACATTTTGTTAAAAAATTAGAAAAAAACTAAACTCAAGCAGAAAGTTAAAACAAGTAAGATATTAAAGCCCTAGAATCTCAAAATCTCTCTTTACTGCTGAATTCCAAAAGCTGCCAAACTGCTTCTGCTTTCTCTAACAAGCACAAATATAATACCTGGTAAAATTCAATTCCTTGATCCGTTATGAAGACGATTTCAGTAGAACTGGTCCAGCAGAATCCTAATATGTTGGCATTCTTGGTCTGAAAGAATTATAGGAGGAACTTTTTTTAAATAAGAAAGGCAGGTATAATTCTCTTTAAAAGCTTACATTTATTTCTTTTCAAAACTTTAAATTGAGGCCGGGTATGGTGGTGCACGCCTGTAATCCCAGCACTTGGGAAGCTGAAGCAGGAGGATTACTGAGTTCAAGGCCAGCCTAGGCCACATAGTGAGTTCAAGGTCAGCCCAAACTACACAGCAAGACCCTGTCTCAAAACCAAAATAAATTAATTTAAATGTTGTTATCTTTGTATCACTCTTTTAATAAAAGTTACCCCGAAATGTTGACTCTTCATTAGTAAATTAATTTTTCTTTTAAACACAGTTTTGCCTGATCTTTGCCCTTAACAATTCGTTCCAGAGCGAATCTTCCTTCCTTCTGAGCAACAGAGCCGAGGAAGCCTGAGCTTCACAAGCAGATCACCACGCAGGGCTCACCCTCAGAGCTCAGTACTGGGGACCTCCTCGAAGTCAGCTGCATTATAAACTGGCATCACAAGAGTAGAAAGGCCTGAAGTTTTTCAGTGCGTGTTGCCCAAACGGGGTTGGGAACCTCCGGCCTGACAGTCCAGGGCAAGGCTAAATTGAAAAGCTGTTTCTTTTCCTCTTTTTGATGGTAGGATTGAAGCCAGGACCTGCACAATGAGCTACACCACAGCCCTTTTCGTTTTATTTTTACTCATTTAAAGACAGAGTCTCACTGAATTGCTGAATTGCCTGGGCTGGGCTCAAACTTCCAATTCTCCCCATCTCAGCCTCCCAGAGTGCTGGGATTATGGGATACAGCACCAGGCCCAGCGAGGGAAGATGCCTCAGACCTAGAGCAGCCAAACGGCTGGGTGGAGTTTGGTGACTCCGTGACAGTTGCCTCTGCCCCTGGAGGAGCCACCCTGAAGACCCCTTACTTAGCACAAGGGTCACAAAGCCACACAAAGCCACCCTCTGGCTGCTAGCAGCAGGTTGGGCTCCTGTGCCCCAGGGCCATATTCAGTTGAGCTCCCTCAGCCAAGTTTATTACCCCTGGCAAATCTAATTAACATGGATTAGAGTCTGCACCTGGAGAAAGACAGCCAGTAAGGGGAAAGAAGAACAAGGACTTGAGGAAAGAAAACATCAGCAGGAAGAGGAAAACCCTCAGCAGAAACCTCCAGAAGAGGCAGGCCGTGTGGGAAGCAGGCCTGAGTTCCCAGTGCTAGCCACCCTGGGAGGAAGCCCAGGCCAGAACCAACCAGCCTGGGGCAACATCCAGTCACAGGTCCCGGCTGCTTTGCAGAGGAACAGACAGATTTTCATAACTGAGAAAAAGAAAACCTGGCAGGTCCTGGAGCAAATCTCCGGCCAACTGCCACTGACACCCAGGCCTCACCCCCAAGCAGGTGCCCCTCCACCTGGTGGGTGACCACGCTCCACCTACTGCCCAGCCCACCAGCCAGGGATCACTGTACCTTGCACTCCTGCGTGTATTCCAGCTGAGAATTATCAGGAATAAAGTTACAGAAGTCCTGAAAGAAACAAAACAAAGAAAAATCCAGATCGGGCAGCACATCTTCCTGGACATACTACAGAGTAAAAAGTGATCAGCAGACAACTGACTGACACTCAAAGACAGGAAAGCAGCAAGTTTACTATACAACTAAAAAAATTGAATATCCAAATAGTCAGGTGATAGTTTAGAAGCTCTCTTTGAAATTCATTCCTCAGAAGAGTGATGTGTGTCAGAGAAACAGGTTGCTGCATCTTCCAAGAGGCTTTCCAGAAATTCTGAAGAGTCCAAAGAGAAGGAAGAGATCAGCACAGGCTTCTGCCCGTTTTGCCCCTTTCTACAGCGCTGGGGATCAAACTCAGGGCCTCGGGCATGCTAGGCACGCGCTCTACAGCTGAGCTGCGTCCCCAGCCCAGTGATGATTCGTGACTATTCCTGGGCACTAAAGTGCTAGGAGCTCTGAATATCTGTTGCTTTCTCATTTAAAGACAGAACAGAGTGACTCACGAGGAAGAGGAGAGGAGACAAATCATTAAGGTGTGTTCTGCACATGAACTAACGCCTCATGATGAATTTGATCATTATGTACCTCAAACATATAAATAAAAATAAAAGCTAAATCTAGAAATAATTAAACAGCAGAAAAAGAGTTAAAGGACACAGAGTTGCCGGAGGTGATGTGACAACAATCCAACATGCAAAGAACTGCAAATACTCAAATCTTGGTTCCACCAGGCAGCTCAGTAACACAAGCCAAGCTATTTTTTAAAAAAGAAATCTCTCTGCGCCTAAGTTTCCTCATCTACAATGACACCTGCAAAGAACACATTCCAAAGTTCCTGGCCCAAAGAATATCAAAGTAGCTACGGCAGAGCATTAAATCAAACACAAGGTCCATCTAAGGCCACGCAGCTGTGATGCTGTCTCTAAGCTTAAGAACTTGGTAGGATTTATGAAAACTTAACATGCACTCCAGGTTTGGGACTTTTGTTCTCTCAGGTCTATCTCCAGGTAGGTACCAGTTGAGAAATAAAACCTTTATAAAATAAGATTTTACAAGAAAGAAAAAAATGGAGTGACTCAAAGCTAAGCAACACAGTAGCCAAAAATGTATCTCATATAAACCGTAATGCTGTCAAGCAATACAAACATGCCCCAGTTCCAAGATACTTTGGAGAACTTGTCTGGAGCAGGGCAGCTACTTGCATATCCTTGACCAGGAGACGGTCCTCCTCTTCCCAAACCCGAGCGTGCAGCTTTGGGAGGACACACAGGGAGAAGTGAGGGAGGAAGGGGACGCTGCCCAGGCCGCCAGATCAGCCACATAAACCCTGGTGATCAATGACTTTGCAAAATTCTGAAGTCAAAATGTCAAACTAAGTCAGCTTTATTTATCCACTCAAGTATCTTTTTCATCTGTAAAGGCTCAAGTACAATGCTATATAACTATACCTTCCAGGAGAGTAAAGTCCTAGAGACACACCCTTTCACAAGAGCATTCTGCAATTCCTTCTCTTCCAAAAGTACTTTTCTTGCTGGGTAGCAAGCCCAGGGCATTGTGAACACCAGGCAACCACCCTACCACTGAGTTGCACCCCAGTCGCAATGTATTTCTAACATTCTCTTTTTAATGCTATTTTTAAGGAATATCTTACCACTGTCTTTGAGGTCCTTTGGACAGCCAATATCTTGTTTTCTAAGGAAAACTTAATGCACTTCACTTCTCCTTTGTCATCCATTCTTTAAGAAAAAAGATCATGTTAAGAGTTAAACAAAACAACTGAATTCTAACTGCTTTAAAAAAAAAAAAGGTTTCTCTACATAGCCCAGGCTGGCCTCAGACTCATGGTAATCCTCTTGCTTCAGCCTCTCGAATGCTTGGAATTAGAGCTACTTACTATCAGTTATTAAAGCAAAGATAAAGCAGAAGGAAATCCTACTTTAACATCAGAATTACATTTCTGAAGATGACAGTACAATGTATTTTTTTTCCCACAATCCATTTTATCTCTTTTCAAACAAAAAACAACTGGAAACAAATTGCTGGAAAACTGGATGGTACAATGGTTAAAAAGAGACAGGAGAATTGGGGTCACTTGTACCTGTCCCCTGAGAAATCAGTTCAGCCACAAACATGCCACGTACCACATGGTGAGCTCCATGCACATGGCCTCTCTCCATAGTTTTCAAAGGACAGAGGAGCCTGCTCTTTCATTCCCATCCCTTTCTTGGCACAGCCCCTGCCAAGCCATCTCCAGCCTATCGTGCCCCTTCAAACCACATTAAAGAGACTTAAAGCTACATGTGAGGCTTTGGCAGAAAGACTGCCAAGAGTTCAAGGCCAGCCTGAGTTACACAGTCTGTTCAAGGCCAGTCTGAACTGTGTAGCAAGACCTGGTCTCCAAGAGGGGTTGGCTTAAGGGTGGATTAAGATAATCGAAGAGCAGGGCTGAGGATTTAGCTTAGTGGCTTAAGCACCTGCCTGGCAAGCCCAAGGTGATGAGTTCGATCCTTGGTACTGAAAAAAAAGATAATCAAGGAGCAGCTCTGGGGAGGATGGACATACTCCTTGATTGTGGTCAAGACTCATCACAATACAGTCATTAAGTATGTGCAGTTTCTCTTGGGCCAATTAAACCTTCTTTTTAAAAATATAAAAGAAAAAATGAAATCCAATACCATCCCTCAGATCCCAAAATCTAGCTAACCAGGGACAGCTCAGTCTCACTGTATACACTCCACCTGGGCCTCCCCAAGCACACACCAGGGGAATGGCAGCCACTTCCTCAGAGCCCTGGTTTTGTGCTACCCACCTCAGCCCCTTGTCCTCTGACACCCCAACAACCCAGCTTCAGGCATGCACACAGCGTGGTTTCCAAACCCTATGTGCTCATGATGTGCCCAATCTGACAATCTTCAGGGACAAGACAAACCCCGATTGCACAGGGAAATACATATACAGGGTTCAAGGAGGCCTTGCCAATGACAACCTGACAACCATCTCCCCTTCCCCAGCCTTTGGTAACGCAGACCTGGAGTCCTCAAGGTACCAAGTGTTTGCCCCAACGATCTCATCTCAGAGTCTCATGTTTCTTCACCTAGAAATCCTCCTATCCACACGTTAAAACCTCACTCAAGGGCCACCTCACCTCCCCAGGTGTCCCAAGGGCAGAGTCACCTCGGGTCTGTGTTTCCACATCCTTTGAGAATTAAACTTCTATCTCATTACACCTGAAAGCTGATTCTGGGGTCCCTTGCTTAGTGCCAGCTCAGAGCTGCCATCAGTGCTTGCTGGGCACGTGACAATAAAATACTAAAACGAAGTAGACTATTTTCTATTTCAAAAGCATTTCCTGTTAACACGGACTAACTATAAAATTTCTTCTTACAGTCACCAGCAGGTTGGGGCCTGCGGTTTACTTCCTCTTCTGTAATCACAGTAAATAAGGTGACCTGATCGTTTATCACTAAAATCAGACACTTTTGGAAGTGAAGGGGGGCTGCTGTTAACACACCAGATCAATTCATGTAAACAGGGACATCCGATCACCCTGAATGCTATGACTCTGTCACATTACAGGAGAAACGCTGACTCTCCTCCACCCAACAAATCCTCTGGGAAGACCCCCGTGGGAGGAGAAAGCCGAGGCCCACTCTGCATACCCGACTGGCTTGCTAACTTCAGGTACTGCACCAGGAAGCAGGGACCCTATTTTTGGAGTATCTGGTTCCCACATCAACTTGTGCACATGCTCCACTACCCCAGCTGTTCTGCTCCAGTTGTCTGCTTCCTGTCCTACAAAAGGGACAGACTGGAATACACACACACACACGCCCTTATAACCTCCTTCTGAACTCTAGAGAAAGCAGAAACAAAATTACACCACAACTTTTGGACCACAAAATACCGTTCCTTTTACATGCGGAAATTATTCCAAAAAATGTTACCTAAACGAGATGGGATTCCTGTCGTCGGGGCCTTTGACTACCACCCCGGTAGCCCCTCCCGACCGGACAGCAAACACCTGCGAGGGAAAAGCAGCAACGTGAAAGGTCTGAACGCTGAATGGATCCAGATTCCCCGACCGACCGACCTAGCAATAGTTCTTTCCGCTACACTCCACGCTGGGCTCTGCTAAGCTAACACGGGACAGGTGCTCGGTGGTCACAGAATCGTTGAGATGAGTGTGGGCGCCACATGGCTCTCGTGCCAGGGGTTTCCCACTGGGCGAGTCCGGTTCGGGGTTCCCGGACTCCCAAAGTGTCAGAACCGGTTCAGAGACGGGTCGGGCACAGGGGCCACCGCTGCAGTTTAAACTACAGTCTCCTCCCTTTGCAAGATTTCGAGAAAAAGGAAAATCTCAACGTCTCCGCCCTGGGCTGCGGCTGCAATGACAAAGAAAGACAACAAAAGGCCCGGGCACACGGGCGTGCACGGGGCTGTCCCACCCGCCTGGGATAAGGGGGACGCCCAGGTCCGCGCGCGGGCTCTGTCCAGCCCTGGGTCCCGGGCCAGGGAGGGCGGCGGCGCGGCTCCGCCCCAGGCGGCGCCTCCGGCCCCGGCTCCGACCCGGCCTCGACGCCTGCAGGACGGGCCGACCTGCTTGTTGGCCTCGTCGAAGAAGACGCAGTTGACGGGGTTGGCCTTCTCGAACTGCACCGGCCGCTCGCACAGCTCCAGGTAGTAGTCTTCCTCGTCCATGGCGGCGCAGGGCCCGGGACCGGCCGCCAGCGTGGGCCGAGGCGCGCGGACGCCGACTGCGGCTTCCCGGCCGGCGCACAGGCTGCTTCCTGGTGCCACGCCCCCGCACCCACGTGACCCGCGGCGCTCGGCTTAAAGGGGCCACGGCTGGCTGTGGGGCCCACCCAGTCCTCGCGCTGCTGAAGCGCTCGGGCTCCACCCCGCGGGGCGCACAGACTTTGCAGCCCCAGGCCCTGAGGGACCGGAAAGACGGTCTGGCTGATGAGAAGTTCATCCTTGTATTGGGGGAATGGAATTTTAAGCACGCCACAGGCGTGCGGTCTATATTACACTGTAGGTCCGCTACGGATAAAACAAAGTCCCCGCACGCACTTTCCCCCACCCCTTTTTGCCGTACTGGGGATTGAGCCCAGGGCCCCTCACACTGTATGCTCTCCAGCCCTTTTCCATTTTTTAAAATTTTGAGACAGTCTCTTGCCAAATAGCGAAACTGCCCAGTTTCCTTGCGGTTCCTCCTGCCTCAGCTTCCCAGACTGCTGGGAGAAATTTGCCACCTTTTCAAGTAGTATACAGTTCAGTTCACAAATCTGAATCTCTGGCCATTAACTGCCCCTCAAACCTCTGGAACGATGGGATGTGAGCATTCGGGGTGCTTTACAGGAGTGAGATCTTACAATATCCTTTCGTGTGTGGCTCTCCTCACTTGGCATAAGTCCTCCAGCTCCACCCATCCAGTATCAGCGTCTCCTTGCTCCTTTTTTCTTTTTCTCTATTGGATTAGAGACAGGCTTTGGGGAGGTTTCTCAAACTGGTCTTGAATTTGCCATCCTCTTGCCCCAGCCTCCAGGGTGAATGGGATTATAGCAGTTTCTTTCTTTTTTGATTAATGTTTATCAACACTTGTTTTCAGTGCATAACGATTTCATTCTGCCTGAGGAGTTAGTACACCGCGCATTCGAGTTCTCTTTTCACCCCCTACCTCTTTCCCCTCCGTCCATCTCCAGACCCCCTCTCTATTTAAAAATGAGCTACCTTGCTGCTGCTTTACACATTTTGCCAAAGAAGTTTTACCTGTGTCCAGGTTTCTTTCCATTCCCAGAATGTTTTTCTCTGCTCCTGATTTGATTTTCAGAGACAAAAGATGTTACATATCAGAATGATCCAGATATTTAATATTTAAACTTTATTTTGGTGGGGGGTACCAGGGATCAAACTTAGGACCTCATGCTTACCAGCTAAGTGCTTGAGCCACTGAGCTACATCCCTGGCCCTAAATTTTACTTTTGAGGGGGAGTAAAAAGTTGTATTTTAAAAGTTAGTTAAGCACCCAGTACCAAAAAAAAAAAGTTAAGCAGTCTCAACCAGGCACATGGTACACACCTGTAATCCAAGCACTGGGAGGCTGAGGCAGGAGGATCACCAGCCAGCCTAAACTACATAGTAAGACCTTGTCTCAAACAACCATAAAATTAAGTAATCTCAAAACACTGGCGTTGTGGCTACCGGAAGTTGCTTTGGAAGATCATTTATGCAACATTCCCCAAAAGCCTGTTTTCTGTTGAAATTTACTGAAGAACCACTAGGCATCTCACCCCTGCACTTGTGCTGGGGTAAAAAAAGATCCAGCGTCCAGACCAGTCCAGATTGTCCAGCTCAGTGACTCCCCACTCCATCTAGTGGTCAGAACCATACGGGCGCAAAATAATATAAAATCAAGCAAAATCATTCTATCTTGTAATCATGAGAGAAATGCATGCCTGTGGGTTAAAACGGTTCCGTAGTACATAAAGACAGCGAGGGAGAAAAACCTCCTCCTCCTCCACAATCCTCAATGCCACGGGCTGGCAAGAGACGACTGTTTTTTGGTTTACCTGTTTAGCTCCCGCTCTCCTGTACCAACCCTAACCCTCAGGGAGGAGCCGTGATTTCCTGCTAAGAAAACCAAGAGGAGGAATCTGACCCTTGGATCTGCTGCTCACCTGCTTTCCTACCTCACCTTGCAGTTTCCATTAGTTATATCTGAACTTTTCCTGTTTCCACTTTTCTGTTGTTTCTGTCCCACAGGGCAATTATTTTTCACTGGATATCAACACAAAGCAAAGCTACAGATGCAAAAGCAGTGATTAAAAGGGAAGGAACAGTGACCGAGCAGGGCAAGACTTCAGAGGGGCCTTTCCGAATCCGCTGTGTTGCACTGATACCTCACAGCTAAACTGGTCCATGGCTGGGGTCAAACCCATCCATATACTTGGGGAGTCCAGCTCCCTCAATGTCCGCAGGAACATAGCTGCACGGTTACCTCACAGTTGTGCAGTTTAACCCCAGGAGGTGATTGGTCTCCTCTCTCACTGACCCATGAGATCAACATTTAAATTATTGGACCAAAGAAAGTAGATGGCCCTAATGAGAAGGCCTGCAAAAAACAAAAGGGTTGATCATCTCTGATGGCCTATGGACTCAGACATCAGTTTTCTTTCCTCTGCCTTTATGCATATAATTTAATTTAATTTTATTTATTTTATCTGAGACAGGGCCTCCCTATGTAGTCCAGACTGGCTCTGAACTTACTATATAGCCCAGCCTGGCCTCAAACTCACTGATCTTCCTGCCTCAGCCTCCTAAATGCTGGGATTACAGTTGGTGCCACCATGCCTGGACATTTCCTTGCCTTTAGACTCAAACTGAAATGTCAGCTCTTTGTGGATCTCCAGCATGACAGCTTTTGGGTTGGAACTGTATTACTGACCCTGGTTGACTTCAGTCCTTTCCATCTGGACAGCAACTAAACCATCCACATCCCTGGGGCTCCAGCCTGCTGACTGACCCTGCAGATGTTGGAATGTGCCAGGCCTCCATAATCACCTAAGTCAATGTGTGTCTGTCTGTCTGTCTATCTATCTGTCTATCTATCTATCTTTTATCTGAACTTGATAATGGGGATATGTTTTGATAAATGGATCAGTAGGCAATTTCATCACTGTGCAGATATCATAGTGTGCTTACACAAACTGAGGCAGCCTACAGTGTTACTAAGCAGTTAATCTGATTGTATCGTTTGTGTTTATGCAGTTCATTTTGACCAAAATGTTACATGGCCTGTCACTAAGACGGATAGATAGATCTTCTATTGACTCTTCTCTGAATAATCCTAATACATATTGTTAAGAGTTGATAAATACAGATTCAGTGCATTGTCTATCAATTAGCTCTCAAATTTGAAAAGTAGTAAATAGTCTTTAAAACCCAGTTACTTATTTTGAACACTATTATAAATATTCATTATAGAACCCTATAGAATAACTGAGGCTATAGAAAAATAATCTTTGGTCACTGAACTTGACCATTTGAATGTTCCAAGCATAAAATTCAAAGATGGGGATGGTGGCACACGACCGTGACCCCAGCACTCAGGAGGTTGAGGCAAGAGTGTGGCAGAAACCTGATACTGAGCCAAAAGGAAGGTACTTCGCATGGTGGAGTTTGGAAGACAAGGATTTTATTATGCTAGGGACTGGTGGGAATCAGTTCCAAATCACCAGCCCTGGCAGAGTGAAACAGACACATACACATTTTGCATGCAGGAAGTGTAAAAGCTGATAGCAACTTATCATATAATTGGTTACATGAATTAAGTCATACACTGTCAGGCAGAATTAACTAAAGGGAATTGTTTACTATAAGGTGGGGAAATTCTGGGAAAAAGGATGCTGAGCCGCACAGGTAGAGTTAAGTGTGACCTTGACTGAGCTATTTTGTCCTGGGTAGAAAGTACTTGAAACATATTAGAAAAATAGGCTATATTCTTAGGTAGGAAAATTTCAGGTTCTGACCTAGATCCCCATTCTCACAAACAAGTGTACAGCGAAGGCTTAAATAAATGAGACAAGTGGTGTGATTTTAGGGCTCCAGGAGGATCAAAACCCCTTTAGTCAAATTTGAGACTCTGAGGCTAAGACAAAGACTTCTCTGGACCACCAATATTCATTAGGTCCAAACAAAGAGCAGGGAAACTGAGGAAGTGCGGGAAATGAGCGGGACCTTGGGAGTCACTTCAAAGAGTTCTCCAAGTAGTAAATTACACCAATTTAGGAGATATCGCTATGGTGATATTTATGGTAGGAGTGGGAGTGCAGGAGTGAGAGGCCTGCAGCTGCAGCCTCTGTCTGCTTAATTGATGTTTGACCAGGTGTCCTCAGCTGTGGCTTTATCTTGCCCTTTGAGGTATCTGTGGTATCACAGGCCACCACAGCCTCAGCCAGGACCAGTGATTCTTAGAGGTTCACATACTATGAATCAGTTCCCGTCACCAGGTAAGAGGCTTAGGCCTAGGACAGACTCAGATAAACACAGAAAGCCAATTAGCTAATTTTAAATCCTGCTCAGAGCCACCTCGCCTCGTAGTGGTCTCCAACAGGAAAACATAACCTTTGCAGCTGGACTGGGACAGGCTGATCTGAACCAGGCTATCTGTGAAAACAGCTGGACACAGACAGTCAAGGCTGACCAGGATTGGCTGTCTATGCGACAGGCGAGCACATCTTGTCTCAATAGAGTAACAGGCCACTAATTGATTTTTGAAATTTCTTGCTATAAAATTTCCATTACAAGAGCACTGCCACAAGTTGGAAACAACTTTGCTACAGAGAGAGTTCAAGGCCAGCCTGGACAACATAGTGAGACTCTATCTTTAAAAAAAAGCCAAAAACAATAAAAAATAATAATAAAATGAAATTAAAAAAAAAACTAATACAGTGAAGGGTGAGGGCAAAGGGTCCTTGTTGAGTGAATTTGATTCTCTTTTAAGAGCTTTCCTAGAAGGCCAGTGACCTCTGCCAAAGTCCTGTCTAATATGTAGCCACCCTAGGGAGTCTGGGACTTGTAGTCTACAGCTGGGTACATGATACTTGGTATAAAGATGCAGTTTTTTCTAAGGAAAAAGGGGAAAATGGGCATCAGGTTAGCAACTAACAAATGGCTTTTACCATTGCATTCCAGTTCTCTCTCTCTCACATTTTTTTAAACATTATGTTGCCCAGTCTGGCTTCAAACTCTGAGCGACTGTCCTACATCAGGCTCCCAAATGCTGAGATTACAAACATGCACCTCCACACCAGGCATCACACTATTTCTCAAAATTCAGAATCCTGGCTCCGGACCACTCGGCCCAGGAATCAGAATTTTAGCAAACCCTCTTTTTCTTTTTCCCTTTTTTTTTTTTTTCTTTTGAGGCAGGGTTTTACTATGTGGCTCCAGCTGGCCTCAAGCTCGAAGCAATCTCCTGCCTCAGCCTCTGAGTGCTGAGATTACAGGTGTGCACCATCTCACCTTACCAGCAAACCCTCTTAAGTGAGCATTTGCAGCCAGCTTGACACCTGTTCACAAACAAACATGCAGGGACCATTAATTATTTTGTCATAAAGGTCAAACTTGAAAATCAATAATTAACAAACTATTAAAATAGAATGTTTTACTCATGACTCTTCAACAAGTTTTGGCTCACTTGGAACCTGGAAACATTAGTTTTCATTTATCGTGAAAGGGGTTTTGTTAACTGTCCCTGAGGTGCAGGAGTTTTCTAGCCTGAGAAGCCAGGATCCTGGACAGAGAGCTTTGTGGCCACGTTGCCATGGTGACCATGCTGCTTTGGAAGCAATGATCCAGAGCCTGAAACATGGCCTAGCACTGTGTGAAGCTTGAGGAGTTGAGGGGCTGGGAGAGTGTTGGGGTTCAGACCTTGCTGAAGAGTGGTCTGAGGAAACCCCGCTCTTGGTGGGCAGAGGCAATGCTGCGTGGGTGGCAGCTCCAGCCTGAGTGTCTGGCTCTTGGTCCTTCAGGCCCCTGTGCAAACGTTTATTTGTGTACTCAGGCACACAGTGGCTGCTGACTTGTTCTCCCCTTCCTGTTTCACTCTGGTCTCTTTTCCGGGCTTCTGCTCCTGCCCAGAGAGATAAGCAGCTGACTGCACTTGTCTGCCTTCCAAGCAGCTGAAAACCTGCTTCTGCCAGTTTCTGAAACCTAAAAGCAACACATAGCTCTTCCTGTTTTTCTGAATTTTGTTTTTATTTTTATCAGTTGACAAACATCCAAAGGGCTACATATTAAGATTTGTGTAGTGGCCCTTGCTGCTTGGTAGATGTCTGGGTGACTTTTACTTTGTTCTTTGAGCTTCCTAAATTTCCTTTGATTTTCAAATGAGCATGAATCATGTTTATGCTAAAAGAAGCTGTTTGGGAAAAAGGGTGTATTTTTAAGCTTACTAGCACATTTGGACAATACATCACTGCTGTGTGACCTGCTTTTTTCCGTAAGTATTTTGGAATTGAACTCAGGACCTCGCACTTGCCAGGCAGGCACTTATGCCAGGGCTATGTCCCCAGCCCTTCCACAAGTATTTATGTTTGGATGTATGTTCATTTGCCTGTTAACAGGCATGTGAGGGGCTAAGCCTTCAGCATATACATTGCAAACTTCCATTCCTTGGACCAACACTGTAGATTTTGAGTTGCTACAACTCCAAAAAGATCAACTAGATGAATAGCCCTATTTGGTTACATAATAACATTACAGTAATACTATAAGTAGTGGACACGTTTGCATTTGACTTTTCAAACTCTTTGGGGGGTTTTTACACTTTTCCTAAATCTTGCCTCATTTGGGACTTTACCCAAATGTTGTTCTTATGGTTTTATCTTTTTTTTTTTTTTTTTAAATAGGTATGGGGGATCGAACTCATGACCGAGTGCTTACAAGGCAGGCAGCCGCTTACGCCGCTGAGCTAAATCCCCAGCCCCATGGTTTTGTCTTAAGTATTCCGTTTGTGTTCTTTCTATGCTAGAAAGCATGAGATTACAAATAAAAGTTTATAGACCTATAAATAACAACTCTTTTGCTCATTCTATAATGAATCCTACCTTTTCCCTCTACCTGCTACTTCGGTATTTACTTGATTTTAACTCGGCAAAATGCTACCTATGTTTTGAGTAAAGTTGGAATGTCAGGGATAGTGAAAATAGTTCCAAATGGAACCTCTGACTATTTTTGGAGATGGGATTTCCCTTATGACCTGTGAGCTTCCTGCTTTTGCTTCCCACGTGCTGGGATTACAGGCATGTGCTACCACATGCAACCTGTTCAATGATTTTTATTATTATGTACGTGTATGGTACTAGAGACTGAATCCACAGCCTCTGCACTGAGCTACATCTCGTCCTTTTTTCTTCCCCATTCCTTTTTTGACAGTTGCTAAATTACCAAATCTGTGCTCAAACTTGTGATCTTTCTGCCTCAGCCTCCCAGTGTTGGGATTCACAGTCCTGTGTCACTATGCCTGTCCCCCCTCCCCAAAAAAAATTTTTTTAAAGAAAATGACTGCAGATATGGTGGTGCACACTTATAATGCCAGCACTTGGGAGTTAGGGGCAGCAGGGTTGCAGTGAGTTCAAGGCCAGCCTGGGCTACACAGTGAGACTGTCTTAAAAAACCAACTGAGTTCACTTCAGCAGCACATATACTTAAAAAACCAACCAAACAAAAACAAAAACATGCTGGTAGAGAATGAAATTGGCAGGGATGTATACTGTTCTTACAAACAGTGGCTTTTTAAGGAATACAAAGGACTTTTACTTTAATATTTCTAAATTTCTAAGAATGTGAGTTTCTTTAGAGAAAGGAGATTGGCAGTGAATTACCTTACAGGCAGTTGAAATAAAAATCTCTAGTCATCCTTATGTTGATCCTATTTTATAGCTATTCATGTCCATTTCCATTAATATGAAGCAAAATGTTTCTATTCCATATTTTATATATATAGTACTATATTAGGTTTAGAAAGCCAACATTATTTTTTTCTACTATGTGAAAAATGTATTTTTTGACCTATAAGAAAAACATTTATAATGTGAAACACAGACCATTTGAGATGAAATTCAAGTAGAAGTTGAAGGCGGAGGAATCTGTTAAGAACAGTTCTGCTTATTTTATGTAAAGAGGGTTACCTGGGAGGAAAGGGAAGAAACCACACACCAGAAACCACAAAACAGTTCTAAAATGATCTCTGCATTTTTAATTTCTTAAAAGTCATGTTCACAGCACACTCCGAGCAATGCTTTGCTGCTTTGTGTCCAACAATGTTATGTCAGAAAACAAAACAAAAGTTTTAAAAATTAGTTTTCTGAAATTTTTCAATAATTACCAGTCATATAAATCTGTTTCAGCATAGTAAACATTAAATCACACTCTGAAATGCATGAAAAGCTTTAACAGAAACAAAAAATAAATATTTTTTAGGAAGAACAGTTTTGGCATTGTGAAATGATGTTAAAAGAGAAGCTTTCAAATGCAAATCATGTCTAGATTTTTACTTCCTACTACCAGAGTGTTTGGGTCTTAGTGGCTGCAAGCTGACCTCAGTGACTGGATACCGATTACTCTGGAGCTATGAACTTCCTCACTAACAGAACCACAGTGCTTTTCCAGCAAAGGGGTTACTTTTTAAGAGTAGTGTTCACCAAGGGCTAAGAATATTAGAAATGGGGCCAGTTAGTTCACATGAGTTGGTGAATTTGGTGCTCAACTTGTTTTATACATATTTTTTAATATCTCTAATTAATTTGCTCTACTTCTCTAAAACTCTATTAACAGTAAGTATAGTTTTAGTGAAATGAAAACTGAAATTTGTTTCATTGACTGCATTAAAATACAGCACAGTCTTACAATTTCTCTCTTTCCAAAAGCCATGATGGTTTTGCTTAGATAAGACATAAAAAAAGCAGAATTCCACTCATTTTCATGATTTACCAATATGTATGTCCATTTCCACCCACCAACCTGAGTCTCCACTCTCACTATCCCTCCCTCAAGGAGAGACATTTTCCTTTAGGATCACGGTCAGGTCTGGACAGAGAATTGGGAAGGGCTAATTTGAGTGATAAGGTATTTGAGGAAAGATGCAACGCAAAAAAAGGTGAAGAAAGCGAAGGTGTTGTCACCAAACCTCTCTTGTAAACATACCTGACCTTTCCTGGCGTATTTAGATCCTGTTTTAAAATTCTCAACACAACAACAAGTCATGTACAATTAATTCAGTCTCCCTCAGCT
This sequence comes from Hydrochoerus hydrochaeris, assembly GCA_004027455.1. NCBI lineage: Eukaryota > Metazoa > Chordata > Mammalia > Rodentia > Hydrochaeridae > Hydrochoerus > Hydrochoerus hydrochaeris. Next base: position 85,707 of record PVLA01005919.1, read on the forward strand.
ACTTGCCCTATGTTGTTAAAGAATTCTATTATCCTGTTTGGAAGATGAGAGGTAGTGACATTTTATTCTCAATGTCAAGCTAAAAGTTCCACACATCTGGCATATGGATTACCAGGGAGAAACACACGGGAGCACCATGGTCTGCTCCTCCGCTCAGGGGACTTCAGGTGCCCACGACTTCCCTTGCCACGGGCGGTGCAGAGGCCCGCGGCGCCGCCAGAGAGTGGGGTCCTGATGCTACTCGGGGCACAGTGCTGGCGGGCTGCCGTCATCTTTCAGGAACGCAGCCGCTTTTCTCCCATTCTTCTGAACGTGATCTTCATTCATTTTCTCCAAAGCTTCAATCTACAGAATCAATACATTGGTCCATTTGTCAAATTGCTACTTTAAAGAAACCACTCTGTAGACTTTGGCAATATTTTTACTCTTAATAATTATCTAGTACAGTGATGGCAAATCTTCTAGAGACTGAAGGCTCAAGCTGCAACCCAAAACCCACTCATGTATCACAAAGTGCCAACACTGTAATTAAACCTGAATGCTGTTTTAGCTTAATTCTATTTTTCTTTCTTTCTTTTTTTTTTTTGGTGCCTGCGATCAAAGTCACAACCTCGCACTTGCCAGGCAGGGCTTACACCACTAAGCTAAATCCCCAGCCCCACTGTTTTAGTTTAGACAAAACAACTCATACATTAACATCATTTGACTTAAAAGAAACACACATGCTGGCCTTAAATTAGAATCAGTATTTGTAAACTGGGTATGGTGGCGAATGCCTATAATCCCAGCACTCAGGAGGCTGAGGCAGGAAGATCACCACACCACAAATTCAAGGCCAGTCTGAACCACAAAGCGAGACCCTGTCTCAAAAAACAAAGACAAGAAAATAGAATTATAGATATACATGTACGTTCACGGGAAATAGTACCTTTACGAAGCTAGCATCTGGCACCTAGTAGGTCTTACTGTGTATAGACACACTCCTCATTTAACAGCTGAGTTCATTCCTGAGACTGGGTCGTTAAATGAATTGGTTGCTAAGTGAGGAATTGCATGTAGTCTGTATATTACAATATTTAGAACAAAGAAACAGTCAAAGGAAACTCTGACTTGATGACTTTGCTTTTTTTGCATAACTCTTACATGCAGTACTGCAATGTATGACATATAACTACAGCACTGTACAGCACAAATTACAGTATAAACAAGGAGTACTGTACCAAAAAAAGGACACTGAGGCGCTATCGACAAGATGTACAGAACTATACAAAAAAGGGACACGTTTTAAGTCCCAGCTGTGGGCCATAAGTCTGAAAGTCGTTAAACAGGTAAGTCGTTAAGTGAGCAACGTCTGTGCTCTATAAAGCTTCCCAAGAACGGGAAAAAGGAAAATCCAACATTTGCTGAAAAACTGAAACAGATACCAGTATTTCCTGAGCACTGTGCTGGGGCTGACTTCCCCATCTTTTGTTACCTCGGAGTTGACCGCAAGTCTCACTAGAAAGCTCTACTCTGTGCTCAGCTATGATGCTGGGAATAATTAGGTATTATAATAATTAGGTTTCACAACTTTGCTCAATCTTCAGGCTTCTCTGGAGGGAGCTATTTTTTTGTTTTATGGCCCTCTAGCTCCAATATTTCGATGACGGAGGTTTTTAAAATTTTTTATTTTTTTTTTGTCTTTTTGAGACAGGGTCTCACTATATGGTTCAGGCTGGTCTTGTGCTCACTTTATAGCCCAGGCTGGTCTCAAACTCACAACAATCTTCCTGCTTCAGCCTCCCAGGTACTGTCGTTACAGGACTGCACCACCACACCTGGCTATGATTGAGTATTTTTAAGGAGGGCCGTTGCTGACTCTCAGTTGTGTTAAGGGTTCATGTGTTACCGCTGTAACTGGGGTGTCTGCCAGTTACCTTCCTCAGTTAGGAAGCAATAATCAAACTATATTGGAAATGTGTTATTTGTTCATCTGAACCAAATGAACTTCTTAAGAAGTGTTTTGCTACAGGTTCATTCTAAGATTTAAGCCTATCTCATAAAGTCTTGAGTTCATTTTGTTTAGGGGAAGAGAGCGTAAACTTTGCCCTCTGTGCGGCTCTCGTCACCAGCAAGGTGAACAACTGCTGCCTGGCACTCACCTCAGCTAAGAAATCCACTTCATTATCCGCCGAGATGTTCAAGCCCGAAATGGCATTGAAAAGTTCCCGCTCACCCAGGGCTTCCTTCACGCCTCCCTTCTGGAAAAACTGAGCAAGATACAAGAGGGCCAGTCAGAGACATTAGCAAGGTCCTCATACAAACCAACGGAGCACAGGCGAGGCGCGGTTTCCCCCTTCGGGCCAAACTCTGCAGTTTCACTTCTGGGCTTCTGTGTGCTCCGCCCTCACTCACACATCTGTTCCAGCTTCTGGACCTAGTTTGCTGGGCTACAACTTCTCCAACTGTGAGTGGGACCTGCTTGGCCCTTTGGCTGTGTAGATGCAACACATTCACTAAGCCCCATGAGCAGAAACCTTCAAGCAGAGGTTACTTCCTATGAAGCTAGTCCATCTTTTAGAAAGGTCTCTCCTATCTGAATCTGTTGCTAACTCAATTCCTTTCAAAGTGGCAAACAGATGGAGTCCGACTCTACTTACTGAGTTTGACCTCCCTGAACTTTATTCTTTTGGAGACAGGGTCTTGCTGTGTAGTTCAGGCTGGCCTTAAAACCCACTATACAGCCCCGGCTGACCGCCAACTCCTCCTGCCTCGGCCTCCCTTGTGCTGAGATTACAGATGCACAGGACCACACTTAGCTACTAGCCTCTTTCTAATGGCAATGATAAGGGCAGTAAGAATACGAGCTTATCGTTTACCAACTTAGGTTTAAGCACTGTGCACACAGTAAATACCTACTCAACTGTTTAAATAGGAGCCAATATTTTGCTCCTTGGGAATTATGCAGAAAGGTGAGTCATGGAACCAAATTCTTGCTGAAAATGAAATGAAAATTCATCTTTCTAGCTTTCACTCAATCTCTAAGCACATGGTCCTCAAGTTCACTTCATCTCTGTAAGGAGAAAATCCTGGAACCTGCTCCACCCCATGAACACAGCCCCCCACCGACAGCCCACCTGGGAGACATTTCTGCAGTCCCGGAACAGGAACTCCAAGCCGTGAGGATGGGTCGGCTCCACCGACTGACTGACGTCGATCAGCCAGACCTGTGAGACACAGAGCACAGCCGTGTGTCCGAGCGCAGGTGCCCCTGAGAGGCAGAGCCCCAGTGCTCGCGGGCGGCCCTCACCTTTCCGGCGTGCCACAGCATGTTGTACTCGCTGAGGTCGGCGTGCACCAGCGTGCACTCCTGATACAGCTGCTGCATCAGCTGCGGGGGCAAAACGCACACTTAGAAGTGAGGAGTGATTCTAACCTTCCCACACCATTACATATGGATAAAAGCCCATCTCTTCCAGAAACAAAAAACAAGCCCAAGAAACTCATTTCCTCTTTTTCATGATGCTGTGACTTGAACCTGGGGCCTGGCACATGCTGGGCAAGTGCTCTCCACTGAGCTGCATGTTCAGCCCAGAAGATTTCCTTCTTTGCTGTGCTGCATAGTCTAGGACGGGGCTAGGGAGGGTGGGGACTGAGTGTGTAACAGGACTCCCTGGCCTTGCACAGCACCATCAAGAGGCTGAGGGTCAGATGGGCATTCCTGCCTGGGAAAGACAGTGAGGGCCAGCCTGTGGTGACAACCGGAGCACTGAGGAAAGGTGCTCCACCCTCGCAGACCCCCCCCAGGATTACGTATTCCTGTAATTCCCGTAATTCCCAGGTGAAGAGGACTGCACTCTAGACTCACAGCGGAAACCAACATTGATGCCTTTGTTCGCTGCCCTTTGCAGAAGGACACAGCACAGGCACGGTACCACTTCACCTGGTCCCCAGCTACCGACCTCCCAGTGGAGCCAGCGAGGTGGACTTGAGCGTCCTTCTGGCAGGGAAAGGCGTCTCCTCTCCAGCCTCGTCTCGCACCTTCTCCTGGGGAAACCTTCCTATTCGCCCCCACTCCTCAGGGCAGCAGCGCCAGGCACTCGTGAAATGCAGTCCTCGCACTCATGCCAAGCAGTGCAGAGCAGTGAGCACGGCACTGCCTGCAGCTCCGAGGCCTCGGGTGACAGGCGCTCGCTGTCCGCCCATGGGCAGCTCCTCAACAGCCGCACCCCTCTCCTCCCTGCTGCGGTCTCACCACCAGACAAAACCTCAGCCTCCTTTTGCTGTCACCCCAGGGAGCACAGTCTGAGAAAGCACCGCGTGGGCCATGTGCAGTACAGCCAGCTTCACTGCAGGAAGTTTTGTGAAAAACAGCTTCATGTTCTAAGTCCCTAAGGCGAACCATGAGGCTTTCTCTTGCTCCAAGGAGTCTTAAATTTTGCAAAACCACTTCAGGCCATGAATTTACATAAACAGAATTCTTGTTACCTTCCTTCACAAACTTTGGTTTGTCCTTAACACCTTGAACTACTACTATTCAGGGAAAATTTTTAAAGTTTAGAGGATATTGGGCGGGAAGAGGAGGTCTCACAGTGTTGCCTTGCTGGTCTCAAATTCCAGAGTCAAGTGATTCTCCTGCTTCAGCCTCCTGAGTAGCTTGGACTATAGGAGTTTGTCATCACACATGGCGAGAAAAAATATTTTGAAAGTTGGTGTATGAGTGCTTTTTAAGGCACGACTTACATGAAGTGTTTGATAGTAGGCTTCTTTCATTTCTTCACTACTGAGCTTTACTTCCTTTAATTTAGGGGCTGGAACTTGATCATGGCCAATAAAAGACATAACTAAAATATGTTTCTTGAGAAGTACAACTTTTGGACAAGGAATTCCAGCTTTCTGCATTCTACATGGAAATAAACAATCAAGAATATAGAGATCAGAAGGAGAAAATGTCACTTCATCAACAAATACCTAACCTGAGCTGGCACAATGTTCTACCCGGGCAGTGTCCCTCCACACACACGGTGAGGCAAGCCTCTGCCCACTGGGAAGCTGTGGACTGGTGGAAGGACAGTCACATGAGGGACGAGGAGAGGACAGTATGACACATGGCTGAGCAAGGGCGTGGGTCAGCACCACAGGAGCACCCCGCACCACAGAGGGCTTCCCAGGGGGCCTATGACAGTGAGGAAACGCAGTGGGTGTTCAGAGCACAGGACACTTGGGGGACACAGGTGTCAACACCCTGGGGCCTGAGGAGAGGGTCCAGTGATGGGGACTGAGGCCTGGGGGAGAGGGGAGCTCCGGGTCATGAGTCCCTGTGCTCACACCAAACACTGTGGAAAGCTGACAAGGGGCCCTCAGTGTAGAAACGAGAGGGCAGCAAGACTGCTGAGAGTTATTCTAGCAAGTTCTAAGTGGAAGAATTGTGCAACTAATACATATAATTACTTTTGAAAGCAAACATCTTTAGAAAACAACAAACAAACTACATTTTTCAACAGCTAATGAGAAGATTAATAATGAAGTTTATAAAAGAAATTCCTTCATAGGAAAGAAACTTTGTAGTGAACTGAGAAGTCCAATACAGCAACCCACAATTTGACTGGTTAAGACCATATCCCATCAAATTAACAAATTATGAGGCCAGAAAGGAAATCACTATTTGTGCTAAACTTAACTGGAAGCTGGACATTTTAATTCTCAGACAATTTAAAAGAACCATTAGAATGATGAAATATCTAGGCAGAAAATGCCTAACTCTCTCCTCAAATCACAGAGAAAAGAAAGACAATGGCCTTTTCATTCTGAAAGGATGAATTCAGCTTAAAGGCATGGAAATATTTGCTTAGGAGGGCCTCATTGAGCACAAGAATTTCAAGTCCTTCTGTTATTTCTATAGAATAGAAAAGAAAGCATGAATTTTTTGCCCAGCTGGCAGTCCTAGTACAAAAAGGCCAAGATTCTGTCTAGCACACAATTTTCTTTACCTTGTGAGATTGTGCATTTCTTTTTCTGCCCACATGCGGATGATCTTACGTGGATTTAGTTTACTGAAGCGATCTTTAAACCTGAAATCATCTTTAATGTATTTGTCACGATTCTTAAACTCATTAAGGGTTGTTTTAAATACCTTGATGGCACATTCTGTAGGTATAGATTTAACGTCTTCCTTTCCGTCCTCCATGCTAAGTGGGAGAAGAAAAATTAAATCAGTATACATTATCAGCTCACAAGTAAAATGATTTCTAAACAAAGGTTCTGTAACATTCAAGTGTATCTACCTGCTCTGAAAGTGTCGCGTCCTGGTTTCTGGAAGTCTTCCAGTTTATGCTCTTAATAAAATCTTAGGTTTGGGAGTTGGTTTGTGGGAAGTGGGGGCTTTCTATGTTGCCCAGAACTCTGTTAAATTCCTAGGACTACTCACCCATCACTGCCTCCAGCTCTTTTTTTTTTTTTAAATTTTGAGATGGTCTTGGTAAGTTTCCCGGGCTGAACTTGAACTCATGATCTTCCTGCCTCAACTTCCCAAACTGTCAGCCAGTTTTAAACAGAGTTCACTTAATGACTATGGAATCAAGTGTGGGAAACAGTGACAAGATCTGAACATTAAAAAGGCTGGTCTACCTAGGAGAGGTCAAAGGTAAACTTCAATAAAAGCAACTTACAGAATAGCTCTTTAAAAATAACTCTCCCACTGAGGGCAGATATACGGATGAAGGGGATCCCTGCCTGGGAGTGTGCAAAGGGGGCCAGGGAGGATAAAGACATGGGAAGGGCAGAGACCAGGCTGCACAAGAGGCACCCCAGGGGAGCAGGACCTGGGTGGGCTTCAGACATCAGTAACAGAAGCAGGGAGGAAGGCAGGACCCCTGGTGCTGGAGAGAAACCGGGGAGGAGCAGCAGGTGAAGGCGTGGGCAGCCCAGAGGAGGCCAGGTGTGGAAGTGCAGCTGCAGACCACTCCTGAGGCAGGTGCCGTAGGAAGCCGAGGCAGGGACAAGAGCTAGGGTGAGGATGGGGGATGGGAGGCAGTGGGTGACAGGAGCGCAGTGTCCACCCCTCCTCCCGGGGGGCACTGTTGGGACAGGACAGAGTGAGAAGTGGAGCAGCCCCTTCAGCACCAGGCCTGGCCCACGCCATGATCACTGGGTCTCTGGCTGGTGCCAGGTGACCCCTTCTCCTTCTGGGCCCCTGCTCATTGCCTCAGCTTCACTATCACCTGTGTACAGCACCCACACTTCTCTCCCAGGCCTCTTTTAGTCTAGCAGGGGTCCCCCACACTCACCTTCCCTAGGCTCTCACCCCAGGAACAGCACCACGGGGACTGCTCTAGCCAAAAGCACCCCGAATCTACCCCAACTCATGGCCTTCTGCACACACAGCCCCAGGCTCCTCTCCTTCACTCTCACTACCACTGAGTCCAATCACTATCCTTGAAATCACTGTGTAGCCCAGGCTGCCCTGAATAATCAGTGATCCTCCTGCCTCAGCCTCCTGAGTGCTGGGATTACAGGTGCACACCACCACACCCAGCTTCACCTTTCATTTTAAAATAATCTGTACCATTACATTATATTTACTTGGTCTCAGAGAACTCTCACGGAGAAATTTACAAAGGGAACAAAGCTTAACAGCCGAAACAAATCTCTACTAAGAGTGATGTTAGAAACCAGGTATTATCCAATATGATCTCATTTATTCCTACAAAAACCCTATGAGGTAAAGAACAATTTTTAAATGATAATTTAGTAAGCTATGAAATCACATAACTTGAAAAATGATGTTCGAATATTAACTTTTTTTCTTCTTTTTAGTGCTGGGGTCAAACCCAGGCCTCACGCATGTTTGCATTTTACCACTGAGGTACAATCCTGAGCCCCAATTTTTTCCCCCTGTGCTGAGGACTGAACCCAGGGCTCTTGCATTGAATTACATCTATAGTCCCTTTATTTTATTATTTTGAGACAAGTTCTTGCTGAGTCCCTAAATTGTCAGGCTGGGCTCAACTTGTGATCTTCCTGCCTCAGCCTCCGAGAGTACTACGTGATAGGCGTGTGTCACCACACCAGACTCCTAACATTGATTTTGACTTTATTTTTAGGAGTGTAATTCAATACATGGTCATATGTGAATGTTCTACCTAGAAAGGAAAACGAGTTCAATAGTTAAGGAAAATAAACAGCTTCCTGTCTATAGAGTCTCATTACACTTTTTAAACGACTCCACTCGCGATGCAGCTATTAACTTTGATTTTGTGTAAATCCACCAATCCTGAGGAGGGGGACTGTGCTCTCAGGCACACAGCGGCCGTGTCACCATAGACTCCTTTACCTCCCTCCATATGCGTGAAAGACGACTGATTCCTTCCCTGTGCTGATGCAGCCAGTGATCGCCTCCAGCATCCCAGAGTTGACCATTTTATACATGAGCAAGCGTGTCTTAGGGTCAACTGCTTTTTCCTGCCAGAGATAAGGCGCTGTGAGAATGACTCTGACTCATGGGACAGCCCCGGAGCCATTTCTAGTATCAAACACTCAAAACCCATCTTGATTTTTTAAACCTTTATTATTTAATATACATATATAGTAACATATATATATATGGCTTTTAAAAGACTGCTATCAAGATAGCAAAAAAAAAAAAAAATTCTCTAAACCAGTACAAAAAAAGAGCTGGGTGTAGTGGCACATTCCTGTAATTCCAGCACTGAGAAGGCTGAGGTAGGAGAATCACTGAGAGTTTGAGGACAGCCTGAATTGCATAGCAAGACCCCGCCTCAAAAATAAAATAAAACAACACATCTCCAGCATCTTTCAAAGTGAGTACCTATAGCAGTGGTGGCAAACCTAAGGCACACAAACCCCAGTGGGCACGGAGCACCTCTCTGTCGGCAGGTGCCAAGTGTGTGAGCTGTTTTTCCAAACTAAAACCTCAGTATTCAGATTTTATTGCGGTGTTGGCACTTTGCGAAATAAGTGAGTTTGAGGTTGCAGTTTGGATCCTTGGTCTCTAAAAGTTTCACTGTCGCTAACCTACAAGGATACCAGGTCACCAAGTCAGACCCAGGGCATGATGCTGGGCTGGGTCAAGGCCCATGGTCAGTACTTCTGCGAGCATCATCCTCATGGCTCAGGGTTTCCTCAAAGGCAGCCCCAGAAGGACCCATGTCCTGGGGGGAGGGAGCTGCTGACAGCGACTCCCAAGAAAGAGGGAGGACCAAGCCCCTAGGCCTGCCTGCCCTGTGGGTTCTGTGTGGCTTCCTGAAGCCCCCTGGGCTTTTTCAAGAGCTGCGGCTATGACTTTCATATTCTGCCTTTAATCCAAATACTGGAACAGGAGACCAAAAAGAAAATGCTCACACGCGAGCCTGATCAAAACCTTATTTAAATAGCACTCCTAGCATTCTTAGTTTTTCTGAGACTTCATAAATCAGCTGGTTCTCATAAGAGTAGATATCATCTTCATCAGTGCCAAACTAGTCTAAAGGTATTAAGTTATAAATATGTCAATAACATAATTTTTTTTTGAGACTAGGTCTCAATGTATAGCTCAGGCTGGCCTTGAACTCACCATGTAGCCCAGGCTGACCTCAGACTCACAGTGACCCTACCTCAGCCTTCTAAGTGCTAGGATTTGCCACCACACCTGGCCAGGAAATATTATTATTTTAAATTATATATAACTATATATAATTATAATATATAATTAATTATATATAAAATTATATATATATATAATATATATAATTTTATATATAATATATATATTGTTTTGTTTTATTTGTACCAGAAATCAAACTCGGGACCTTGCACTTGCCAGGCAGGTGCTTAAGCTGCTGAGCTATATTCCTGGTCCTTAAATAATATTATTTGAAAATACTGGGACATTCAGGTATAATGTAAACTATACAAGTCCAAATTATTTATGGCCACTAAGATGTGAATTTAAATGGCTAATAAATATTACATTAAATCTGAAAAGCCAAATAGCAAAGCCATTTGAGTTTTATTTATGTCTTTTGATCTGAAAGCCAATCTCACAAAAAAGCATTAGACGTGAAGTTTTGTTTTGTTTCATGCAAACATGAACATTTTCCAACATGAATTTTTCCACCAAATACCCGCCCCAGATACCTACTGCAGTGGAATGCTCCTTTTTCTCATGCAGGCGGGCGCTCCGGCGTTCTTCAGAGTAGGCATGTTGTTTTAAAGCATTAAAAACATGGTTTGATAGTTTTAAATCCATTCCAATTCCATCTCCTACCTGAAACCCAGGTGCGAACTGCCAAAAATAGAAGAATTAGCATCTAAATATTTTTAGACAGAAATACTAAAAAAAAAAAAAAAAAAACAGTGAGAAGATCATCAGTCTTTACTAGGAACAGATCTCATATTTGATCGTACTACACAAACAGAACCCATAGCTACTATAGAGGAAAAAAAACCAAACACTCACTCATTCAAAGAGGAGCAATAGTTGTTTTGTTTGTTTTCGAGACAGGTCTCACTATGCAGTTCAGGCTGACCTTGAACTCACTACGTAGCCCAGACCTGCACTGAATTCCCAGCAAACTTCTTGCCTCAGCCTCCCAAGTGCTGGGATTCCAGGCGTGCACCACCATGCCAGGCTCTAGAATGCGACTTCTTTAAAATTACATTTTATTTCTGATTTCGCGGGAGGTAGTTCAGGCACAAAACAAAAACAAAAAATTCCAGATGAGGTATAGTTAAGTGGCAGAAGTGCTTGTCTACCTAGCATGTGTAAGGTCCTACCGTTCAATTCTCAGCACTGAAAAAAAAAGCCAAAAGTATTTTTCACTCTCATTACTAGCTCCAGTAGCCTGTTGTTTGTTTCTTGGATACAGGATGCTATTTTATAGAAAGTAATATGCAGAAAAACAAATGCTGTATAAGAACTCTTTAATTTTAGAATCAATATTAATAAGTTTGTTTTCAAAATCCTGCTGGAGGGTTTCACTCTGAAGTTCTTTATGTTTCCTTGGTGGTTGAACTTTCATATCTGAAATATCTTTAGGAAAGAAGACATTTGTAGAAAAACTAAAGAGTCTATTTCTAATCCTGTTTTTACAATGTACTCACACATAAAACTCTAGAGGGAAAAACGGAATCTGGGGCTGGGGATTTAGCTCAGCAGCATAAACACCTGCCTCACAAGTGCGTGGTCGTGAGTTTGATCCCCGGTACCGATAAAAAAAGAAAAAAAAAAAAAAAAAAAGGAAGGAAAAACGGAACCTGTAACTTACATTTTCCATTCTTGCTGTATTCTTTCTGCCGCACACCACTTCATCGTGTTTGGTGGTGATGTCTTTTCCTTTTCCAATAAAACCCTTTTTGGGAGTGGGAACTGGTTTTGCTAAAGATAATTAAACCAAGCCAAGGATGTGAAAATAGTAAAAACTAAACTGCTATAGACAACACTGCCTGAACAGACATTTGAACCTAACAGTAAACTAACAAATGTAGCTCCCAGTTGAACGTGAAACTAAAAGGGTGCATTGGGAAAATCAGGTTTCCTGCCCCTCGTGTCTCCCTCGAAACTCTGAGGCCATACCTGGTCTGTAGGGGTCATGGCGAGTGTCCTGCCAGTCAACCTCATCTTCAGAGCTGTCGCTGTCTTCAAAGGGATGCACTTTTCGGTAATTTTCAAAGGAAATAGAAACTGAAAGGGCAAAAGGAGTTGAAGATTTATTTGGGAGTACAGTGTAAACACTTCCGCCCACCACCGCAGTCATCGGGAAAAGGCCGCTCTACCTTTGCTGTCACCGTTGAATTTTTTTTCTTCACGCCTCAACTGGGCATCATATTCTCTGTCAAACTCCATTTGCAGCATTTGAGCCAGCATCAGGTCGCTGGAAGTGTCAATGTTTTCCCCCGAAATGAATGGTCCTTCAGTGACGCTATTCAAAATAACAGATAGGAACTAGCACGGTGCGCTGGTGCAGACAGAGCCTGCAGAGCACGAGGGTGGGACGAGTCCTTCTCACGCCCAACCAAGCCAGCCAGTGTCAAGACCAACTCCACACCCACGAGAACACCAGCCAGGGTCAAGAGACCCACGAGAGAAAGCTCAAAACCCACAACACATTGGTTCTATGTTCTAACCAAAGGACAGACAAAATTTGATAAGGGTTGCGTGAATGTAATCCTAGCACTCAGGAGACTGTGGCAGGAGGACTGCCCTGGGTTCAAGGCCAGCCTAAACTATATAACCAGACCCTGTCTCAAAAAAACAAAAACAAAAAAACACAAAAAATGATGAAGAGATAAACTTCAAACACTTGAAAATTAGCTCATCTAGTTCAATTGTTGCACTAACATTAATTTTAAAAACCCAGAGAACCACGGCAGAGATCAGAGTGGAGATTTTCCAAAAAAGCCCTGAAAGTATAAATTCCACTTAACTGGGTCAACTGGAAAGACCCTTCTAGGTATCTTCCCAAAAAAGTTAAAGACATCTTATTATAGTGACACATGCACACCCATGTTTATAGCAGCACAATTTACAGTAACTAAATCTTGGAAGCAACTTATATATGCATCAACAGATGAACAGAAAAAGAAAATGTGGTATTACACACAGTGGGGTACTTCTCTACCATAGAGAAGGATAAACTTGAGTTATTTGTAGGAACATGGATGCACCTGGAGACCATAACAGTAAGTGAAGTAACTCAGATACACACACTTAAATAGTGCATGGTTTCTCTTACATGAGCAATCTAGAATATAAACAAAGAGCAGAATAGTACACAATGGAAAGTCAGGAGGTGTATCTTTTTAAAAGGGAAAAAGGAACAAGAGATGGAGGGAAAAGATAAAGAGAGGAAGGGAAGGCATCAAAAAAGAAACTAAGACATGTTACATACGTGTAGCAAATCAACACAAGGAACATAAACACTACATATCTTGAACATGTACCAAAAAATAAAAAAGAAGGGAATCAATGGATAGATCCCAGTAGTTAGGAAGCTGACACAGGAAGATCACCATGAGATCAAGGCCAGCCTGGATTACACAGCAAGTTCAACTACAGAGCAAGACTCTGTCTCTAAAAACAAGAAAACCAAGTGTGGTGACACATCTTTGCTCCCAGCACTCTGAAGGCTGAGGCAGGAGGATTGCTGTGAGTCCAAGGCCAGCCTGGGCTACCCAGTGAGATCAAAGATAGCCTGAACTACAGATTGAGACCCTGTCTCAAAAAACAAAATGAAACAAAACAAAACAGATGTTAAGTGAGGTAAATCAGACACACACACTTAAATATTGCATGGTTTCTCTTATATGAGCAATCTAGATGGGGACAAGGGCAGGGGATAAAAAATCAAATTAAGATGTAAGCACTGTGCACATGTACCAATTCCCCACAAGGAATATAAACATTATGGACTATAAACATATACTAATAAAAAAAGAAAAAAAAATCCAGAGCAACCATAGATTATCCAAGATCATACAGGATGAGTATCCCCTACTGATAGGCTTGGAATCAGCAGTTTCAGGTTTCAGACTTAGATTTTACATCTGCATTAGGATTGAGGAACCCTAATTTGAATATTCAAATCAAAATCTGAAACTTTCTGAGTACCCTAAATTTTAGGGATGCTCAACCTGTCATGGGATCAGGACCAAAATTCAAGTGTCAGCAGACTCCTGATATGGTCTTTATTCTACTGCGCTGCTTTTTGTAAATCTATTTCTTCATCATTTGTCACATCAAATCCCAAAACTGTGTTATAGGAAACTGCTAGATAAAGTAAACCCGCTGAGACTTTTACTTACACAACTTCAGGAAAAGCAGCAGCTTCTTCTTCTAACTGTAGTTCTTTAGCCAGTTCTTCGCTCATTACATCAGACAAAGAGCAGGACACTGTCTTTTGAGGAGTAGCCCATGGACACTGTATATTTAAAACAGAAGAAAGGAAAAAAGGATGCTCAATCCACAATACTTTATTTATTTATTTATCTTTTGGTGTTTTGAGACAGGGTTTTGCTATGTAGTCCAAGCTGGCTCACTACATAGCTCAGGCTGGCCTTAAACTCGAAGCAAGCCTCCTGCCTCAGCTTCCCAAATGCTGGGATTACAGGTGTGCACCACCACCCTTGGCTGCAGAAATCAGTTTAAAAAGTAAAAATACCTCCAGCTCAAATCTAAACAAGGATAAATAGAAACTGAAACAGTCAGGAGTACTTTCTGGCCTGCTCAGAAGCACCTGACGAGGAGTTCAACGATCATCCCGATGGTCCAATTGTCTGCTGCCCTGCCCTGCAAGTCTGTGACGGGGCCAGCAGCTCTCACAGCATGCGCCACAGCAGCTAGCCAATTCAAAGCCCGGTGCGGACCAGGGTTTAACATTGATTTTTTGCTTGTTTTTGTTTTGAGACAGGGTCTCACTATGTAGACCAGGCTGGCCTTGAACTCGCTGCTATTTTCCTGCCTCAGCCTCCCGAGTGCTGGGATTACAGGTGGGCACCACCATGCATGCCTGGCCCAGTTCTAACATTCTAACCTAAGCAGTAAGTCTTAGCTAAGTGTAAAATGTGTGAATTGTCAAACCACCCCAAAACATCATGGTATACGCTAATACAAAACCTCAAAAATTAGATTTCTAAACTTTAGAATTTTGGAGACAGACCCCTGAAACAATCCAGAGCAACCATAGATTACAGCAAAACACTGTTCTGAGACGCTTCTTCAGCAGATGCCTCCCGCAGCAGCACCACTGTCTCAACCTTCTTGACAAATTCTAGATTTCACAATTGTCTCAACTAACTTCTAATTAATCTTTCTGTTCCTTTCTTGCTTATTCCTTTCTCCACACCATAACACGATGTTTCTTCCAAAAAATGCAGATGTGATTGGTTCTGGCTCCTCATTAAATCTCTTGTGTTGCTTCCCATTGCCCATTCTCACTCACATTTGCCTGTACTCATTCCTTGCTGAACACCACGCAGCAACACGGACACCTGCTGGAGCCACGTTATTCAATCAAGGGTAGCGCGCACAGGGCCCACAGCTGGCCTGAGGCCTTTCTGCACGACACCTGGAGGAGTGTGGGCGGGGGCTGCGCAGGTTTCACAGAGCAATTCAGGAATTTATGCGGCTCAGGACTGAGGCGCTACGACTGACTGTATTCCTGCCTGAGAGAATCAGGATTGGCTCTTGTCCCCTCTCTCCATGAGACTGAGCGCGCGTCCCCAGCACACACCTACACTGACCAATGCGGAACTGTCCCAGCCTCAGGAAACAGGGAGGCTGCCTGCGGGTCTGGCCTGACTCAGATGCACTAGAGTGAACCACACACTGAGGTCTGGAAGACTGAAGTGCTCTGTAACCTGGAGACCACGGCCAAGCTCTCGGCTGTATGATTCCGCTGACTTCCTCCTGCTCTTTAACCTAGAAATGCTTGTTCTGAACAGTTTCAAAGTCCAGGTTCCACAAGGCCAATGATGGCATTCTCCAACTCAAAATTCTCACATCTGACAACAATAATACTAATAGCAGTATAACACAGCATTTCAATATTTCCTATACTTAAATCACTTGGCCAGACACACGTAACTTACAGAAGTCATTTAAGTCATACCACAACGGAGTAGCTGCAATAGCATCTCCACTCTCATGGTTTAGAAGCCGAGACAAAGGCTTTTTTAACCCAAGGTGAGGTTGCATGTGAGGTTGCAGGAGGATCCCACAGGGTGATTTTCCTGCAGCCTCGCTCTGCTGCTTCCTTCCCCAACCACCCTCCAGGAGGTGAACCACGGCGTGCCTGCTGCTGCCACGGACTGCCTGCTGCCCGTGATAGAAAACCCAAATTCCCCAGCAAGGAATGCCCTTTGCCACCACCCTGTATTGGCTTCCCAGCCCCAAACCTCCCTGTCTTGCACTCCAGTGACATGAATCATGCTCCAGGTGTGGCACATCTCACCTCTCTGAGCCCGCACATTTTTATCTCTGGAGGTCTTTCCCCATTTCTATTTACACCAGTTAATGTCACCTCCTCTGGAAGGCCGTGTCTATGCCATCAGACAAAGCTGGAACCTCGCTGTGTTCCCCACTCCCTGGGCAAACACTGTTGCTGTGGACCCTCCACTAACTAGGGGGCCACACAGCCCATGACAGTGCAGGAGCCTGTGGAAAGGTGGAGTTCGGATGCCTGATTCCCACTGTACAGCTTCTGATGAGTACTCAGTGCCAGCCATGGTGTCCCAGCTCAGCCAGGCCCCTCTGCGGACACTACTTCAGTAAGGGAAGGTTCCAGAAAGGTCACCAACCCTATACTCAGAAATGCAACCAAACGCTTCAGACCAGCCACCAAAACCCTCCCCAAACTTCCCAGGCTGTGGGGGCTCAGACTCCTCCTGACCTCCCTCAGGATACAACCAGCTTGGTCCACAGAGCAGGGTGGGGCAAATCTATCAGAGGCTTCTGGGAAAGGATCCAGGAGTGTGGGGTGGAGAGCCTATGTCACCACCTTGTGCCACAATCTCCCACCCCTCCTGGCTGTGGGTTACAGAAAAATCATCTCTTTCCCTCCAGTTCCTAACGGCACCCCTAGTTATTTGGCCCACTTTATAGAAAGGTTTTACTGAAGACAAGCATGGCAAAGCAATCAGGTAAAATAAAAAACAAACCTGAAGGAGGCGCATGATAACAAAAAGTCAACTGAAGCAAATCAACAAAACCACAACCTACAAGATGCCTTTTCTAGTCATACAGCAGGTGGATATAATTCAGGTAGAGTATCTGAGTCATTTTACAGCTGAGTGTGGTAGCACATACCTGTAATTTCAGCACTCAGGAGGCTGAGGCAGGCAAATCACCAAGAGTTCAAGGACAGTCTGGGTACCAATTGAGTTCAAGACCACTTGAACTATACAGTGAGACCCTCTCTCCAAAAAACAAAAAACAAAAACAAAAACAAGCACTTCTGCATTTTGTTACTGGCACCTTGTGTTTTCAAAAACTTTTTTTTTTTTTTTTTTTGGCACCGGGAATCAAACTCATAACCTCATGCTTGCCAGGCAGGTGCTTATGCCACTGAGCTAAATCCCTGGCTGTTTTCAAAAACTTTCTAAGATAGCAAGTCTGTATTTTTAAAGCCTCAGTTTATTCTCTGTGTTTCTACTGTGCTTTTATTTCCCATCTTCCATTAATCTGCTATAATATTATATACCAGTAAATGGATCCTTTTCAATCAAAATATTACAGCTGAATGTAAAAAAGAGATCTGAGAATCCAGACATTTTCAATGAATGAGATGTTAAAGAGATCTGCCAAAAAGGGGATTTGGCTTAGTGGCATAAGCGCCTGCCTGGGATGAGTTTGATCCCCATCACACACACACACACACACACACACACACACACACACACACACACACGGATCTGCAGAAATACAAAACAACACTATTTACTGATTTTCTTTTTTTGGGGGGAAAAGTTTTTAAATATAAAAATGTTATTTTAATATGACTTCTAAATGACTTAAGTGATTTTTAAATTTCTCAGTTTTAATTTTTGACATGATAAATATCAATAGAGATTACTAATACAGGGCTGGGGATTTAGCTCAGCAGCGTAAGCGCCTGCCTGACAAGGGCAAGGTCAGGAGTTCAATCCCTGGTACCAAAAAAAAAAAAAAAAAAAAAAAAGAGAGAGAAAGAGATTATTAATACAAGCAAAAGTTCTTTGGAATCATCAATGATTTTGTTTGTTTGTTTGTTTGTTTCTGAAACAGAGTCTTGCTATGTAGTTTCAGACTGGCCTTGAACTCACTATGTTGTCCACGCTGGCCTCAAACTTGTGGTGATCCTCCTGCCTCAGCCTCCCAAGTGCTGGGATCACAGATGTACGCTACCATGCCTGGCTCAATGAGTTTTCAGAGTATAAAAAGATCCTAACTAAAATTTCGAGAATCACTGGTCTTAAACATTTCTTCCATTTTTCAAGTTCCTCAAGTCTCTACCTCCCTCCATGTAAACTTCTAGTACTCCTTTGGATTTTCCATAGGAGCAGGTTTAGAGAAGAAAAAATATAAGTGATACTCTGTGCCTCTTTCAAATTACTTCATCCATGAAAACCCCATCGTCCCAACTGAGTGTCAGTAAACCCCTGGAACACATTTTTTATTAAATGATGAAAGTGGAATTTCAGAATTTTGATGTTCATTTAAATAAGAATATGACTGATCTGAAATATTTATTATTAGTCTTGTAAGCGAACTTTGTTTTGAAGTTAGGATGTACTCAGAGCAGTTTATTTTGTTTCAATTTTTTTAAACCAAAGTTTGTGGATGTTTTAACTGAAAGAATTTAATACATACACAGAGTCTCTGTTACTGTTTGCCCACCGATCTTGACCATGTAAAAAAGTCTTAATAGGAAAAATACACAACATAACATGTAGATGTAAACACATTTATCGATGGAATATCTTAGATTATTCCTAAAGATGTGTTTAGAACTTTTATAAAACCAGCATTCCCTAATAGCTATTTACTCCTTTTCTGGTAAGATCAAGACAGAAGTACTCACAATATAAACAGGTGAACTTTTACACCAAACAAGTGTTCTATGTTAGCATGCAAAAGACAATTATGAAGGTTAAAAATAAAGCTGGCTTCCATTACAACCTTAGATGAAGAACACAAACCCCATGGAAGCACTCTTGCTCTCAACTGAGCCCTCAATATAGAGGCAGAAGCCCTTACATCTTTCTAATGAGAATAATATGAAAAGGAGGAACCTAAAAACGAAAAACTAGATGTGAGGTACAGGTATTGTGTTTGCCGTTCTAGGAAAAAGTTTGAACGTTAAAGCCCAGGCAGGTCAGAACATAGTGTACAGATCAGTATTTGCGTTGCAAGAGGGAGGGTGCGCCTCGATTTTATCTTTACCACTTCAAAAACAAGAAATTACCAAATGGGGATAACCACATTTGTCAAATTAAGGAAACAGCTTCCTAAATCAACTTTCTGTCTAGCTTTCAGCGTGTTGGGCTGGCTCAGCCTGTGAAAAACAAGATCGTGCTTGTTTCCCTCCAATGCCAGCTTCTGAAAAGAGAGTTCTGCTCAATATACGCTACCGAGATTCAGAGAGAAAGGTGAAGATGTAAAGTCAGACCCCAGCTCACCCAGTACAGCCTCTGGGAGCCCCGCTGCCTCTTCCCAACACCCTACCCCATGCCCCTAGGTCGAGGTCGTCGGGGTCCCGCCGCTGGAATTTCCCGGATCCCCTCTCCCGATGTTCCGGGAAAATGAGCCCTGGTGTCCGAGGCAGGCACGCCTGCCCGGACCACTACTCACCTTGCTGGGTTGCCAGGCCGCTGCCGGCCTAGGGTCAGGGGATGCTACTCCCACCAGATCCATTGGGGGAAGAAAGCGGAGACAAGAATAGAGCAGGGAGGTGGCAGGACTGGAAGCAGATCCCCCGGAGACGGGAAGATTAGCAGCAACCAGCCGGAGGAGCCGGAATTAAGGTGACAGATGGCGGCGGTAGCCGCCGTGTCCGGAACCAGACCTCGTCTCTTCCGCCCTCACCGCGGGGGCACTCGCTTCTGATTGGCCGAGTGATCCTGACTCCGCCTTAAATCACCTTGCTCCGCCTCCGGGCGGACCGCGCTTCCGGTCTCTGTCCACTGGGTGGGGGTCGCGGGGCTGGGCGGGCGGTGCCTGTGGTCTAGGTTTTGGGGTGAGGGGTGTCGTCCCCTGTCCCGCGCCGCCTTCCCCTTCCTGCCTCCAAGACAGCCGCTGGATCTAATTAAGTATATTGGACTGTGTGGACTATAAACAAACCAGAATCTGTTCATTCATTCAGTAATTCTATACTGAGATGGTTTGAGAGACAGAATGTAGTGGAGGTGGGGCAAGGGACAAGGACTGAAGAAGACAGTCCGAGTTGTCAGGGACAAGGACTGAAGAAGACAGTCCGAGTTGTCATGGTAACAGTTGTATTTCTGAGGCCAGGATGTGGAGCACGGAAACCTGCAAAATGTGTTAGACATGGAGCAAAAATACGACCCCATGATAAAAAGTTTGGATTCTATATTTTGCAGTGAAACTTTCATAAATTGATTAGATTGAAATAACTAAGCATATTCATCCATATTCATTCAAATTCTGGCCTTATCTCAATCTTGCTGACAGCCAGAAAATAGCAAAGCTAATCAGTGGTGCCCAGGCAGTGACTACACAATGACCACCAGACTTTTCAGAAATAGGTACTGAATAGCAGAGCTTCCCCTAGATCTCATGTCTGAGTCGGGCCTCCTGACTCTGCATGCTTGGGAAACCTTGAAGACTTCCATACCACAGTTCTTTCCACCTTCTCATTCCAAGTCAGAACAAGTTCTGAATCTTACAAACTCTCCTAACTAAAATATTAGAAACTGTGGCTGTATAAATGGATTCGGACTTATGCTCAGCAAATGCTTCCCATGTGTGTGAATGCGTATGGAAATGGTGTCCTCCCTTACTGTTCACAAAGTTATAATTGTAGCATAAATAGTCAAGGGAGAATGGGTGTAACCAGGAATGAAATGGCCCTCTCAATTCTAGGTAAGAAAACAGAAGAGGAAAATTATTGGAGACTCCTTTTAATCAAGAATGTCTAAAGAAAAGTTTAAAAGGAAAAGAAAAATCCCCAAAGAAAGGTATGACCATAATATGCTGGCAAGGGATCATGTGGGGGACATGTCAGAAAAGGACAGGAGCTGGGCACTGTGACTCACGCCTATAATCCCAGCACTCAGGAGGCTGAGGCAGGAGAATTGTTATGAGTTCAAGAGCAGCTGGGCTTCAAGGTGAGCTGAAGGCCAGCCTGACCTTCATAAGGAGACCCTGTCTCAAAAAGACCAAAAAATAAAAATAAGAAAGAAAAGAAAAGGACAGGACTAATAATTTACTCACTTTAGATTTTCTATTTAATAAAGTCCATCGAGTTTTTACTTATGTTCTCTAACAATGGAGTGATAACTATGGATAAAAACAGGTCCTTGCCCTTGGGTATCTCGAGGTCCTGACCACAAGCACGTTTAAATGTCTGTAGTTCCATAGCAGAAGTGAGTGCAGGGCCTGTCGCAGATGTGGAGAAGGCAAGCCAGATGTGGCCAGATGTTCCAGCCTTTGCTGCTGACAGGTGTCAGTGTGGCAGGTGGTAAGTGCAGCAATGGACGCTGTATCAGACCACAGCAGAAAAGAGTGACTGGCCCAGCATGGCTGGGTCTAGGGAACAGCAGGGACAAAGGAAAAGACGGATTTAGTCAATGCGGGGAAGGGCTAGGGCCAAGAGGTTTAAATGCAAAGGGCTTCAGAGCTAGGAGAACGGTCAGTAAGAGGAGAGAATAATGTTTTCAGATGTGCTTACTGGAAAGGAATTTCTGACAGTTATGTGAAGGATGGATTGGAGCAGTTGACACTGGAGACTGAAAATCCTGACTGATGAAAGTTGTCTGCACATTTCTTAAATAGGCTAGTACCTTCTAATTTCAAGACTCAGAATCTTTTAAAAATTTCTTTTAAGATGACTTTGAATATTCCAACTCTGATTTTATTTTGGGTTGGTTTGGAGTTGGGAATCTGGTGTTGGTAGTGCATTGTTTAAATCTGTAATTTCAGTACTAGGAAGGCTGAGGCAGGAGGATTGCCATAGTAGCACCTAGGCCCATGTGATTTCATAGTGAATCTGTGAATGGGGCCAGGCCATTTTTCTGTGAAGCAGAATAAATACAATGTTTAGAATGAGTTGGGCTCCAGCCTTTTCTTCCTGCCATTTCTGCTGATAAACTCACTAGAGCTCAGCAGAAACAAAACTGTTCGAGAATTTGTGCTGCGGGAACAGCAGGGATCAGGAGCTTCTCTGATCTCTAAAGAGAACAAAACTGAGGCTCGTTAGTTCTTAATATTGAAATTAATTACATCTATTTTGCAAGTAGCTGCTTTAGGTACTTAAATATTAATTAGCTGCCGAGGATAAACCTAACGTTTTGTGGGAGAAACAAAGAGCTAAGAGGTTAGAGTTGGAAAGACAAACATGTACACACCACATGAAATGACAGTACACTTCTGTCTTGAAAGAGTGTGTGATTTACTTCCAAATGACAGCTAGAGACAATACACATTTTGGGATTCGTTGTGGGTTGTGCCACCAAGCCAGGTCATGAAGAGTGGAGGGCTGTGATAAAGCTAGTGGAAATGGTCATTCTTGTCATTTTTAAGGGAAATTTAGGTAGCTTTAAAAGTATGGAAATTCCTCAAAAAATTAAAGATAGAAATTCTGTTTGACCCAGCTATTCCCCTTCCGAGTATTTTCTCAAAAGAGTTAAAGGCATTGTACCCCAAGGATGTTTGTATATCCATGTTTATAGCAGTGGAATTCACAAAAGCTAAATCTTGGAAACAGCCTCTGTGTCCATCAGCAGATGAATGGATAAAGAAAGTGTGATATTTCTGCACAATGGTGTAGTACTCTGCCATGAAGAAGGATAAACTTGAGTCATTTGTAGCAAAATAGATGGACCTTGTGATCATAATATTAAGTGAAATAAATCTGACACATAATCCTAAATATTGTGTGGTTTCTCTTACATGAAAAACTAAGTATATATATGGAGAGAGAGAGAGAAATGCAAGACAAATAATAAAAAAAGAGAGAAAGAGGAAAAAGGTTATTATAATCCAGAGCATGGACAATGTATCTAAAAGTGTCCTTTGACTTAATGCAATCGTCTTATAAGTTTTATATGTTCTTCTGCCTGTTGGTTTGTTTTTCAATTTGTATGTATGATAGTTAACTATGTAAGATCTTATAAATGGATCTGATGCTGAAAAATAAAAGAGGGGTAGAAAGAAGGTGAAATAAAAGCATTAACATTTGTTATGTACATGTGCCAATTTCCTATAATAAAAACATTAAAAGTATGCAGTTGTTTCTTTTTTCTTTTCTTTCTTGCTTTCTTTTTTTTGAGACAGGATCTTGCCATGCAGTACAGGCTGGCCTTAAACTCCCCTTGTAGTCCAAGGTGGCCTCAAAGTCGACGTGATCTTCCTGCCTCAGCCTCCCAAGGGCTGAGAATACAGACATGCCACCATGCCAGGCTTGTGCCATTGTTTCTGTGAAGAATGTCCACGTGCACTGCCATAGCATTTATTACTAAGATATATTTGAGGGCATTGTTTTCTCTAACTCCCCTCTCTTTAAAATTAAAGAACAGGGTGCAGTTGGTGGCACATTCCCTCAACACAACGCGGACACTCAGGACACTGCAAGTTTGAGGCCAGCCTGGGCCACACAGTGGATATGAGGCCAATCTAAACTACATAGCAAGGTCCTGTGTCAATAAAATCAACACATATTTATTGAGCACATAGAGTATCAAGAAATAAATTAATAATACTAACTTTGGTATCAAAGATCTCAAAAATGCAAGCAATTAATTCTTTTCATGTGTGTAGAAGCTTGACTTCTCTCAACTTCATATCTAACAGTTTATTGTTTTGCAATAAAAGACCTGTTAGTTGTGTTTTTATGTAGTTTTAGTTATTTAGAACAAGTAGTAAGAACAACTTTAGAAATATCAATAACTGCCAAGCGCAGTGGTTCATGCCTATAATCCCAGCACTTGGGAGGCTAAGGCATGAGGATTGCTGTGCGTTCGAGGCCAGTCTGGGCTACCTAGTGACTTCAAGAGCAGCCTGGACTACACAGTGAGGCCCTGTCTCAAAAAGCAAACAAGACCCCCAACAACTCTGGAAAGAGCTATCAACACCTTTGCTGGTAAAGTCTATTTCTATTTGCATGATTCTCTACTCTACTGGTTGTTCCTGCTTGCCAAGCAAATCATGTTAAAGAAAATCAGTTAAGCAGTAATTAGGAAATAATAAGGCTTGAATCAAATGTGTTTATCCCTTTAAGGAACTCAGGGAAATCTCAGGAAAACACCAACCATGTGTTTCTATTAGAAAAGAATTTTCTTTGTAAGAACATTTAGGTTTGAAATAAGTTTCTTAAAATAATTTCAAGGGAAATATCTTTTAGTTTCTTTATCCTTTCATATACAGACTGTAAATCTAGCATTTGCCTGGGTAATATAGTTTGATAAGCAGTTTTATTTAGGAATGACAAGTAACTGGTTCGCTTATTTTTTTAAATTTTTATTAGCCTGTGTTTGCAGTGTGTGATGATCACAATCCGCGAGCATGTGTATGACACACCTCAGTTATTTTTAATCTCCTTCTATTTCTGCTTCCCCTCTCCCTTCCCTCCCACTCCATCTCTTGGTCTCTTTTTCTTTTTCAAAAAATTTATCTCTCTTTCCTATTATCTACCTCTTATTTTGCTTTTTAATTTACTTACACTTTGGATTTCTCATGTAAGAGAAACAATGTGATATTTACACTTGTGTGTTTTACCCCACTTAACACTATCGTCTTAAGATGCATCCATTTT
Source organism: Hydrochoerus hydrochaeris (assembly GCA_004027455.1). Taxonomy (NCBI): domain Eukaryota; kingdom Metazoa; phylum Chordata; class Mammalia; order Rodentia; family Hydrochaeridae; genus Hydrochoerus; species Hydrochoerus hydrochaeris. The sequence goes on from PVLA01005919.1 coordinate 110,150, forward strand.
CCTATAAATGGCTCAAATTTATCCTTCTTTGTGGCGAGATAGTACTCCATTGTATATAAATACCACGTTTCTTTATTCTTTTATCTGTGGATGCACATATGGCACACTTTTAAGATTTACTGATTATGAGTTGTGCTGCTATAAATGCACATATGCATGGATCACTGGAATACGATGACTTTAAATCTCTGAGGAGGACTCCTAGGAGAGGAATAGCTGGGAAGAATGGAATTGGTATCTTTAGTGTTTTGAGGAATTTCTGTATTGACTTCCACAGTGATCCTGCCCATTTACAGTCTCACAGAGCTCTGTTTGCTGGCTATGTAGTACTTGGGGCAATAGAAATATTTGCATGGCTATGCCAGGGGATCTGTTAGGCTTAGAGGTCACAGCTGGGAGAGTGCACAGTGGCTACCTGGGGAGCGGAGGGAGGCAGGGGAACACAGTGGCTGGTGTACACTGTGGAGCTGGAGGAGCCAGTAGCTGCTCAGTCCAACATAACAGATACCAGCCTCCTGAATGCTAGGATGACAGATGTGTACCACCACACCCAGGTCTGAGGAGTTATATAAATGGGCATCTGCTGATCTATGAGTAGACAGGTACCTTGGTTATTCAGGAGTATACTGATGGGGTAGGTTTGGTGTGGATTGGAAGGACATAGAAAGGTGATTGATTTTTTTGTTTTGTTTATCTCTTTTCTAATAATCTTGTTTTATTTTTGAGATAGGGTTTTTCTATGTAGCCCAAACTGGCCTCAAACTCTAGATCCTCCTGCCTCTATCTTCTGAGTAACTGGGAGAACAGACATGTATTAATAACAAAATTGTTTACTGTCATTGAAGTTTAACTTTTTAAAAAATTTTATTTTTGTTGGTACATGTTCACAGTTCATAGTGACCACAATTCATTGCAGGCAGCTGGTACATAGTGAATCTTAGCTCTCTTTATGTCCCTTCACCTCCCTTGAAAGGGGGTAGGATAGCGTTTCCAGAGAGAGAACAAACCTGAGGGTCAAACTGATGGGGGAAAGTGAGTATACTCTTGGGAAGTGCGAGCTTCTTGTAGGATCTTATTTCTATGGCAAGGAAAATTTAGTACATTCAGAGCTTCATTACCTCTCTCGCTACTCCATACTGCCCCCTTTGAATAACTCAGCCTGGGTTAAAAATGTGCAACTGTATGGTTGGCAAACCTGGGTCAGGATGTGGCCAGGTGGTTAGCAGGAGAGGCAGAGGGCCAGTACCCTAGGTGACCAGGTCCACCTTCATCTGCACATCCTCTCCTTCCACCAACCTGGAGCCCCACCAGAGATGGGGTGGGAACTTCAGAGGACAAGCCGAGGTCAGCCAAGGTCAAGCCCAGGGACAAGCCAAGGTCAGCCTTGCCTGCAGGCGGGAGGGAGCAGGGAAGCAGGACAGGATGCAAGACAGCAGCAAGGCTGGCAGTCGTGGTGGAGCAGGGCCACCATGTGAGCCTGGCTTCATAGGAAGGTACCTGGTGGATGGGGCACTTCCAGAACTCCGCCTGTTTCCACCTCTGCAGAAACCTTGCACTTCTTCTAATTATGCCACCAATATGTGCTCAGGTCTTTGCTACTACTTGCCAGAGGCCTGATTAAATTATGCTGTCCCCTAGCAAGAGTGGCTGTGATTGAAACTACTTTGGGAAGCAGTACTTTTTCCCTAGTGAATTAGGGGAATGAAACTCCCAACCTACTAAATGTCCCATGTGAGTTCGTGTTCTCTAAAATCAAAGAATGAATTTTAGGAACAATGGAGGTTAAGAGCAGAATATAGTTAGAGAAAGAAATCTTCTGTCTGGGATGCCAAAGACTCTGCTTTTTCTAGAGAATTTTCTAGAGCAAAACCACAATGTGAGATGGGTGCAAAATGGGGAAAACATGGGAACTGGCAAAAGCAGGCAACCATGAGGTGGGACAAAACTATGGTCAACCAATAAGATTAATTGTTCAGGTAAATTGACCAAATCAGGGACAACTGGGGAAGCAAGTCACGTAGCAAGTGGGCGAGTTTAAAGAGCAGTGACTCTTTCTGTAGAGGGTTGGGTTGGTGACTCCTGGCTTCCTCAAGGTGATCTATACCTATTTAGAATATCAATCTTTGATGTTTATTCTTTGACTGTGGTTACATTTTTTTTTTTTGTCTTTTTGAGACAGGGTCTCTATGCAGTTCAGGCTGGCCTTGAGCTCACTTTGTGGCTTAGGCTGGTCTCAAACTCGCAACGATCCTCCTGCCTCAGCCTCCTGAGTGCTGGGATTACTGGCGTGAGCCACCATGCCCGGCTTTTGTTTTGCCTTTTGTCTTGAGGTCTGGCCCACAGCACAGGTGTCTGTCTGCATGGTTGCAAAGCATTTGGTTTTCTGTACTGGCCCCTTGGAGGGCCCAGCCCTGTCTGCCTATAATATTTCTAACTAAATCGGCTGCCTGTAACACTAGGAATTTCCACACAGTGGAATGACTTCTCATAAAACAAAACGAAAGCAGAGCATGATGGCCCAAAATCCCAGCACTCAGAGGCTGAGGCAGGAGGATTGCAAGTTTAAACACAGCCTCGGCGACTTTAGCAAGACCCTGTCTCAAAATAAAAAAAAATAAAAAAGTGGGGATGTATGTAGCTCAGTGTTAAAGCCCTGGGCCTAAGCCGCAGTACTGCAAGAAAAACAAAACAAAAATAACTATGGTCTTTCTAGTGCCTCCTCCATAGCCTTCCTTTTCTCTAAAATCACATTTCTTGTGATAATATTTTGTGTCATTTGAAAAAAAAAAACACAGACAGTGTAAAAAAGTAGGAAAACTCAGTAGAGCATAAAGAGCCATTAGTCACATTGTTCAGCAATAAGTATGAATATTTTTCTTTTTTTCCCAAATCCATCTTATTTCAAGGGGAACAATTAAAAAAAAGAAAAAAAACCTAAAACAAAATTTCAAAACATACTTGAATACTCTTCTTTAAACAGTAATCGGGGCGTTCCAGGTCTTTTCTGAACTGCTTGCTTTTCCTTCTTCCCCCCTAAGGACGTTGGGATGAGGGTCAGAGCGCACCCAGGTTTGAGGTCGACACCCCACCCACCGCGAGGCTACCGGGCTTCCACACTGCAGCTCCTTTAAGGAGGCGGAGCCTGGAGGGACTCTCGCTGATTGGCGGGTGTCTGAGCCACGTGGCCTGAGGGGCGGGGCCTGCGGCGGAGTGTGGGGCTGACTGACTGGCTGGCTCCGGGAAGGAGCGCGCGGGCACGGATGGTGGCTCCGCAGTCCCTGGTCAGCGTCGCCTTCTGTGCCTGCTACCTCGCTTCCTACCTCACGAACAAGGTGAGGGGCAGGCGCGGGAGGCGGCGCGGGCGCGTGGGGCTGCGGTGGGTCTGGGAGCGCCCTCCGCTGCTCTGGAGCGGACGCAGGAGCTGGAGGCCGGGGAGGGTGCCCGGCGCCGGGCCTGTCGGTCAGGTCGCGCTCCCGAGCCCTTCCAGGAGCTGGCATTTGACCGGCCTCGTCCCGGGAACTTACTGTGGGGCTGCGAGGTCTACTTTTAGGGGGCTCCTGTTTCCCGTGGAAAGAGTCGAGTGGAAATCAGACCTGTTCTGCTTTCCCCCTCAACTCCCAAAAGGTTCCAGAAGCCATCGCAAGCAGTCCAGTATGCTCAAGCGCTTTTCATGGGGTTTAAAACGAATAATACAGCGTGTATTTGTTTATCATGTTATATTTTTGAGACAAGGTCTTGCCATGCAGTAGTCCAGGTTGGCCTTAAATTCACTGTGTAGCCCAGGCTAGACTCATAACTTGCAGCGATCCTCCGGTCTCAGCCTCCGGAGTACTGGTATCCCAGGCGTGTGCCACCGTGTTGGGGCTTTTGCGACCACTGTTTTATTTTCTCAGCCAGGGCTTCCTTCCAGCAGTCAAGGCCTCATAGGTTGACTTGGACCAAGTACAGTCTTCCACCCCACATCCACGACTGTAATTTCTGTTACCCACCCACAGTTAACCGGGGTACAAAAACATCAATTGCAAAACTTCAGAAATAAAGCCCAGTTTGTAGATTTTACCTTTTAATGAGAACGTTGTCATACTATTCTACTTTTAGTTATCGTTCATTTCCTGCTGTACCTAATCCTTAAACATCATAGCTACATGTGTACAGACCACATAGTGTACACAGGGCTCAATACCGTGGGTAACTTCACGCATCCTCTGGGGAGAAAAGGGATCCTGCTAATAGCCGAATGAGACGGGCTGGCCAGTGGACACCCCATGAGCATGCTCTCCTGCATTTAGCCTCTCTGCCAAATTAGTGTTAACTTTTTCCAATACTGGGGATTGAGCTCAGGGCCTTCATATTGAACTTCTGTCCTCAGCCTTTTGGTTTGTTTCATTTTTTAAATTTTGAGGCAGCATCTTGCTAAATTGCTTGGTTGCCCAGACTGAGCTTAAATTTGGCAATCCTCAGCCTCTCAGAGGGCTGCCATCACAGGTGTGCGCCGCCACACCCAGCTTCTGCCGCATCAATTTGCTGCTGAAGTAGTTAAGATTGTTTTTGTGTCTGTAGTAGAGGGTGTTCTTCTCTTCTAGTTTTTCCAAGATTCAGTGTTAGAGTACTAGCTTCTTTATTTCTGTATTTCTCAGTGTAGTTTTCTCCTGTAACTATTCCCTCTTTGTTTTTATTTATTTTTGAGAATGGGGTCTTGCTAGATAGTTTAGGCTGGCCTTGAACTCACCCAAGTTTGTGATTCTCTTGCCTCAGCCTCCTGAGTACTGCAATTACAGGTGTGGGCACTGTGTCTGGCTCCTTTATTTTTAGAAGGAAGAGTCTTTAAAAACACTTTTGTCTGTGTCTGAGAAAACCCCTTCAGGTATGCAAACAAGGGTTGACTGCTGAGGGTTGGAGTAACAGGTGTGCTGGAGAAGGAGACCACTGGGTTGGCCAGAACAAGCCACGGTGCCCCTGAATTCTGGCTTTGGTGGCCGGGTGAGCCTGTGACATGTGCCAACAATAAGTAACCTGGGCCCAGGCAGACACCTGTGCTTCCTGACAGTTACTGAGCCTCTCGTTTGCAGGCAGAGTCCACTTCTGGTCTTTCAGAGTTTCTGAATTGTTCTTTCTCAGTGGCTTGAGGAATTCATAAAAGGAGAATTTTTACTGTTGATATATTTACTGAGACAGGGTCTTGCTCTGTAGCACAGGGCTGGCCCAGAACTCACAGCAGTCCTTCTGCCACAGCCTCCTGAGTGCTGGGATTACTGGCATGCAGCACTTCATCCCACTCAGGAGATACTTTTAGAACTAAGACTCCATTTGTCATAGGTTTCTTCTCTCACTGTTCTTTAGAGAGGTGGGGCCAGAGTTTCAGCATTTTATTTTATTTTGTTTTATTTTGTTTTGTTTTGTTTTGTTTTGTGGTACTGGGGATTCAACTCAGTCAGGGCTGTACCTGTGCTGGGTGAGTGCTCTGACCTGAGCTGCAACCCAGACTGCAATTAGCAGCATGTGTGGCCTGGGGTCCAGACTGAAGCCAAGGACTAAGTAAACTGACCTGACTAGGGTTGCTAAGGGTGCCCAGGAAATGACCAAGGTCCTCTTAATCCCTTCTCTTTCTCCACTCTGCAATAAAACTAGCAAGGAAGAGTAGGAGAAGCATATTGAAATATGCAAGTAAATAAACTTTAGGAAAGAATTTTTTTTTTTTTTTGCCTTTTTTGAGGCAGTTTCATGATACTGTTCAGGCTAGCCTTGAACTCACTTTGTAGCCCAGGCTGGCCTTGAACTCGCAGACATCTTGCCTTAGTCTCCCGAGTGCTGGGATTACAGATGTGTGCCACCACACCTAGCTAAGAATTTCATAGATATTAAGTATGTAATATAAATGCCTTGCCTGTGGCTTTTCACTCCCTTTTTTTAAGATCCTGTGAAGAATTAGTGGAGTCCTTTCTGAAAGCCAAAAAAAAAAAAAGTTTTTTTTAAAGAGGGTAACATTGTATATTTTTATCTTTAAATTAGTTGCTCAGAGTATAAGATACCTGCATTTGCTTGTCCAAACAATATTAGCACAAACCTTTCTTCTCAGTGAACTAAGAGAAATTAGTAATATAATTATCTTAACTATCATATATATGTAAAATATATATGTATACATATATTATTCAACTTCTTACACAAGGGAGACAGTACAATGTTTACACTTGATCTTAGCCAAAAGGCTGAGAAGCGATAACAATGTTTACACAAGTCTGATTTATTTCATTCATGAGTATAGTCTTGAGTTGCATCTATTTACATATAAAACTCTCAAGTTTATCATTCTTTATGGCAGAGTAGTACTCCATTGTATAAAAATACCACATCATTTTTAATCCATTCTTCAACTGATGGGCATTTAGGTTGTTTCCAAGATCTAGCTATTACAAATTGTGCTGCTATAAACATGGGTGTGCATGTGTCACTGTGGGATGAAGTTTTTAATTCTTCTGAGAAGATATGCAGAAGGGGAATAGGTGGGTCAAATGGGACCTCCAATCCTAGTTTTTCAAGGAATCCCCATGTTAATTTCCACAATGGTTGTACCAGTAGACACTCTCACCAACAGTGGAGAAGTGTTCCTTTTTTCCCCATAGCCCTTCCAGCATTTGTTACTGGCAGATTTCTTAATGATATAGTCATTCTTTCTGTTTCAATTTTCATCTCTCGAATAACCAGTGATGTTGAACATTTTTTCATTTACTTATTTGCCATTTGTGTTTCTTCATCTGAGAAATGTATATTCATCTCAGATGCCCATTTTTGGATTGGGTCTTCAAATTTAGGAGGTCTGATTTTTTGAGTTCTTTATATGTTCTCAATCCTTTGTCTGAGGAACAGCTGGCAAACATTTTCTCCCACATTGTGGGTTGTCTCTTCACTCTTGGTGGTTTTGCTTTCTGTGCTTTTTATTTTTTATTTTTTTTGAGACTGGGTCTTTTTAATAAGATGGGATCCCAGTTGTTGATTCTTCGTGATAGTTCCTTTATGATCAGGTTTTTATTCATAAAGTCTTTGCTTACACTGATGTCTTCAAGAGTTTTACCTATTCTTTTTTTCCAGAAGATTTAATGTTTCTATTTTAATATTTAGATCTTTGATCCATTCAGAATTTAGTTTAGTGATGATGAAAGATATGTGTCCAGTTTTAGTCTTCAGCACGTGCAGAGCCAATGTTTCCGGCACCATTTATTAAAGATACTTTTTTCCAGTGAATGTGTTTGGTGCCTTTGTCAAAGATAAGGTGTTATAGTGTGTCTGGAGTTGTTTCTGCATCTTCTAATCTGTTCCACTGATCTTTGCTTATAATGGTTTTATTTAAGAAATTCTTAAGTCAGAACTTGGGAGGCTAAGGGAGGAGCTCACCAGTGTGAGGCCAACCTGGGCTACATGGTGAGTTCAAGGCCAGCCTGAACTGCATATGTATTTCAAAAAACCAAGAAAAGACAAAAGAAAAATAAAAATTTGCCCAGAAGTACAAAAGACAATACCATTCATAAAGTATTTGACTTTTGGTTAAAAGACATAATAGAAATATAAATTAACCTTAGCAGAACTGAGTTCATTAAAAAAAAAGTATTCTCTTTATTATGTCTTGAAAGGCCACTTGTTTGCCCAATATATGATTTTTGAGGAATAAAGAAATTTTGGAAACTTGGATGTTTATATTGTGCAGTAGGAATTTCTTTGATTTTTATGCTCTGTCAATTTTCTGTCATTTGCAATGACCACTAACCTGATACTGTTTTTCAGTATGTCCTGTCTGTCCTGAAATTCACCTACCCTACATTATTCCAAGGGTGAGTAACTTTTCTGCTTTTTGTATACATTTGTGGGAAATGTTCAACCAACATTATTAAATATTTTTTGGAATAACTTTAATGTCTGCATGGGTTTATTATCAAGCAGACATACTGTAATTGATTTAGCCATACTATTAGAAGGAATTTAAATTGTGTCCTACTTTGGAGGCATAAAAACAACAATATCAGCCAGGAATGGTGGTGCACGCCTCCAGTACTCAGGAGGCTGAGACAGGAGGATGGATGTGAGTTGGAGACCAGCCTGGGCTACAAAGTGAGCTCAAGGCCAGCCTGAACTGCATAGCGAGACCCTGTCTTAAAAAGACAACCACTTCCCCCTGAAATCCCCCCCTTAAATAACAATATTATCAGATGTGTTTGTACTTAAATCTTCCAGTTTTCCCACTATTTCTGGAGTATGCAGTTTTATTGAAGAAATTTTGGTAAGGGAATATGAACTTTAGTATTCTTGAATACGAATAAATTATTTTCCGAAAGTGTTTTGCTAGTTTTTCCTGCCACCTGGCTGGATGTGAAAGTTTCTGCGATACTGTATTCAAACCATGACTGTTATTTTTTTCTTCTCCTGCCAATTTCAAGAGCAAACAATGACACATGATTTTTGTTTTACAATTTCTTGAATGATTCACAAAATATTCTTATGCCACTCTTCTTAGTGGATCGTCTTTTAAAGCCTTTTACCCATTTTCACTGAGGTTTTTGTGTTTTTCTTCTTGATATAATACATTCTCTATTTTAATGAAGTTATCACTTGTCCATCATATTAGAGATTTTTTTTTTGAGGCGGGGTCTTGCAATGCGGTTCACCGTGGCCTCGCACTCACTGTGGACCTGGGCTGGCCTTGATCTCAAGGCGGTCCTCCTGCCTCCTGGGGGGCTGAGATCATAGGTGTCCACCACCATGCCTGGCTGTTGGAAATTTTTTTTTTGCAGTTTGCTCTTTGCCTTCTAGTTTATTTGTAATTATTTTGTTAATGTATTGGCGAACACATTGTTTCTTTTCGTGACTTTCTGGGCTCTTTGTTCCTCATCACAATGTGATGAGGCCATTCATCAGTGCTTTGTTAAAGCTTTGTTCAGTTTTAATCACTGTCAGTGTGTTCTAGGTTGTGGCACAGGCTGAGGGAATCTTCCTTCCCTGAGTTAACTGGTTTATATGAGTTCCATTTATCATGGTCCTTCCTTTTGTCTTTGGGTTCTTAATATCATAGACATTTTTCTAGGGTGTCTTTGTGGGTCCTTATTTGTCAGCTTTTATGTTAAGGGGATTGTTTTAATTATTATGCCATTTAAATATGTGGTAGAACAAGTCAGCCTCATTTTTCTACCTTTTTTTCCTAACTAGTGTTTTAGCTTTTTTTTCCCCTAAGGAACAAGGGGTTGAATTCAAGGAGCTCTGAGCTCCAATTCCATCCGTTTTAATTTTTTACTTTTGAGGCAGAATCTTGGTTAATTCTCCAGGCTGGTGTCAGATTTGTGATTCTCCTGCCGCAGCCTCCTGTGTATATTGCCACACCTGGCTTCCTTCTTTTGCCATTATGACAGACTTTTGGGGGGATGGGTTATAGCCTGTGCTGCCCTTGAACCTGCTGCGAGGACAGGTTCTTGACCCTGGCCCCTTGCGGCAGCTCTGGAAGGATCCACAGTTCAGTCTGCAGTGAGAACAGACCCTTGGGCTGTGAGGTTGAGAGTGGATGATGTTGAGAACTAAGCTAGCAGATGATGCCTGAGGGGACATCCGTTGTTAAGAGTGACACGTGGGTGGGTGCGCCAGGTGAGAGCCCTAACGGAAGTGGGTGAGGATTGGGGACCTCCGGGTGTGAGTGGCCTTATGGGGGACGTAAAAGCACCATTATCCAGCCAGGTAGATGAGGGTGGAGGTAGAGTAGGGGTGACCTCTTGGTTGGCTGATTAGGCACAGTAGGAGGGGGATGAGGTTGGGGAATCCCCTCAAGGGAACCCCTTCAGTATGGTATTGGGAGCTCGTACGACTTCCAGGTGGAGGGATCTGGTGAGAACAGGAATTTATTTGAGGTTTTTTTTTGTTTGTTTTTAAGGTAGGCTCTTGCTGTGTACCAGGCTGGCTTCAGATTTGGTGGCAGTCCTGCCTCAGCCTCTTGAGTGCTGGAATCACAAGTGTTCGCCATCACACTTGGCTGGAAAAAACAGGGATTTGGAAGTCAGCAGGGCAGGGGCAGTGGCTGTAGGCTGAGGTTGTTCAGGAAGAGAAGAGAAGAAAATATAGGAGCCAGCGATTTTTCAACAGCTGGGCTTGAGGGTGTAGCACAGATGCAGAAGGAGAAGTCGGATAAACAGGAGCACAAGTGGGAGAGAGGAGAAAAAGGCTGCAAGAAGTGGACATTGCACCAAGTGTGGTGACTCCCACCTGTCATCCCAGCACTTGAGAGGCTGAGGCAGGAGGGTCAACACGAGTCCAAGGCCAGCCTGGGCTACACAGAGAAAGATGCAGTCTCAACGATGCACAAAAGAAAATTATTTATTTACTTATCTTTTTCTTTTTTGAGTCAGGGTCTTGCTATGCAGTTCAGGTTGGCCTTGAGCTCCCTTTGTAGCCCAGTCTGGCCTCAAACTCACAACCATCCTCCTGCCTCAGCCTCCCAAGTGCTGGAATTACAGACGTGCACCACCACTCCAGGTGGAAATAATTTTTTTAAAGGCCCAAGAAAAGTTGAATGAAAAAAAAAAAAAAGAAAAGTTGAATGTGTCTTTGTGTAGACCCACAGGGCCGGGCAGGCGTGAGGCAGTGGCACTGCCACCACTCACCCACATTTGTCATTTCCAGGTGGCAAGCACTTGTGGGTGGACTTTTGCTGCACATGTCGTGGAAGAGGGGTTGGGTGGAGATCCACAGCAGCTCCAGGTACGTGGACTCTCATCTGGGGGCCTGGGGTCACAGGGTCAAGGCTCATACTCTTTGACCTGGATCCCTGAACCCCTTATGGTGTTGCACCCAGCATCACGGGGTATCTGGGGGCTTGGGCTCTGTCTCCCCTTCCAATCTTGAGATTCAGTGATTTATAACGTAGTGTGTTCCTGGTTAACCACACCCTGTGTGTTATGAAAGCTAATTGACCTTTGAGTTACAATGCCATATTAATTTGACTTCATTTTAGATCATAAGATTACTATATATGCATGACTATATTAACTTAAAATTATTTTTGTGACTCTTTATTCAGAATTGTTTGGTTATTTATTTTTGGCACTGGGGAGCAGAGTCAAGGATGCTACCTCTGAGCCACCCCCCCAACCCTTTGTCATTTTTTGTTTTGAGGTAGTGATGGGCGGGCCTCGAATTTGTAGTTCTTCTGCCTCAGCCTCCCACATAGGTGGGATTACAGGCTTGTGCCACCCACTCTCTTCTTTCCTTCCTTCCTTCCACTAAGGGTTGAACCTAAGGCCTTTACACGGAGCTACATTCCCAACCCTTTTTATTTTTTCAATTTTGAGACAGGGTCTTGTGAAGTCTCTAAATTGCCCAGAATGGGTTTGAATTTGGGATCCTCTCGCTTCAGCCTCTCACAGTGCTGGGATTACAGATGTGCCACCACACCTAGCTCTTAAATCTTTCACTTCGACTTCTAGGCTTGTTAGGTGGCATCATAGTCATGCAGATGGTGTCGCCTTAGTTAAACTTCTTGTCAAAGATCCCCATGTCTGGGTTTTTCTTGGACCTGTGGTTGATAACCACTAGCACTACTCAGGGTTTCCTGTCACCTGGCCCTGGGGAAGGGGTGCTGTTGGAGATGAGCAGAAGGAGCTGGCAATGGGGGCTGCTGAACCCCAACTTTCCCAGGTTTCTGTGTGTTTGAGCAAAGACAGCAAAGGTTCAGCTCAGTTGAAAATGCAAACAACAGCAGAAAGAGAGCCTGGGGTCCAGAGGTGATTGCACAGTGGGGTTGTCATGGTGGGGCTAGAGCACTGGTCCCAAAGAGGCTATGGCAGCATTCACCATGGAGGATGCCACTCCCAGAAGCCCCAGGTCTGCCTTGAGTCTCGCAGTGCATGATACTGCAGAGGCCGTGTCCGCTGTGTGCCACTGTCTCTCACTTGAGTCACGCCAGTGTTACAACCCTGGCTGTACCGGATGACCTAACAGAGCCATTGTCCTCCCAGGATGTGTACTTGATGACCACTTATTACCTTTTCCTGGATGATGCCCTTGAACCTGGCATCATGGGAAGAAGAGCCCTAGTTTGCAGCCACAGGCTTGTCATCTGGGCAGTGACTGATGCTGAGCCGTGGCAGGAACCAGTGGTTTTCCCAGCAGGCGTGCAGTCCTGCGTTTCCTGCACGAAGCCACAAAGGGGTGCTGTGGCAGCTTTGCCCACCTGCATGCCCAGCAGCTTGGGGACACAGATGTGGCATTTTAAGTTTTTAAGCCAGGATTGAGGGCAGCCTCAGACATGACACTCACTTCCTGTCTGCTGGGTTATGTGTTTACAGGAGAATGCACCGGAAGTGATTGTTCATTCAAAATAAGAACAGAGATTGGAGCATTGAGGCTTTCCTTTAACTTGGGGAATTCTAAGTTTAAAAGTCTGTGCCACAGTTTCTTGAAGAGCAGAGATTTCTAGGGTGAAGCAGAATTCTGCAACCCTTAATTTTCCATGAAAATCATTCTAGGCTGGGCATGGTGGTGCACACCTGTAACAGCACTCTGGAGGCTGTGGGAGGCGGTCACTGTGAGGCCAGCCTAAGACAACACAGCACAATAACAGCAAGACACATTCCTGCAGAATCATAACAGCTCTCTTTGTTGAAACCGCCAAGTTAACTCAGCACTATTTGTAAAGCGCTGGCTGATCAGTTATGGTCTGGATGGTGGTGAACCTTAATTTTTTCATAATTGATGATTTTTTTAAGGGAGCTGGCCCATCTTCATTAAACTTATTGTTGGTTATAATGCCTCATATGTGTCTTTATATGCAGATATTTCATTTCAAGTATGTAGTATAAAAAATTATCTTTGTCCAGGGGAAATTTAGCACTCAACTTTTCCTCTATTCTCTCCAGAGGAATGCTTTTGTAGAAAAAAAATTTTTTTGAGATAGTCTTGTGCAGTATTTCATCTGACTTTGAACTCATTACATAACACAGGCTGGTGTTTGACTCTTGGCGATCCTCCTGCCTCAGCCTCCCCAGTGCTGGGATTACAGGTGTGTGACACCACCTGGTATTTCTGTACGCTCAGAGAGAGGAGAAGCCAAGATACGAAAGTGCCTCAAAGGATGTGTGAATGATTATGGGAGCTCATCAGTGTCCTGGCGCTGGATCTAGCAGGGACTCCCTGGAGCACTTCCACTTGGGTCCAGCTGCTAGGCAGTTCTGGACTTGGGCCCTGTGCTGCCAAGTTGTGAATCCGGTCACTGAGTGGCTGGAGTGCAGGTCTCTAGGGGTTCCTGGGTGCTGTAGTCCTTTGCAGCTGCTCTGTTGCTGTCAGAGCGGGAAGTGCGGCAGAGGACAGGGACATGCATGGCTGTGGCCATACTGTTCTCAGAAGCTGCGGATGGGCTCTGGCTGGGCCACGGCTGGCTCATGCTCGCGCGCTCCAACCTGTAGTCTGAGCGTGGGGGCGGATCTTCCTTGGGCCTGGGGGGTGAAGTAACATTAGGGCCAAAGTTTTTCTTTCTCTATCTTTCTGTCTTGCTGTATGTCTTCTTTCTTTCTGTCTGTCTTTTTTCTTTCTTTTGATAGAGTCTTGCTATGTAGTTCAGGCCTGCCTTGAACTCACTATCACTGTTGCCTCAAACTTGCAGCAATTCCCCTGCCTCAGCCTCCTGAGTGCTGGGATTGTAGGTGTGCATCACCACACCGGGCTAGGGTTGAACTTGGTCAAGGGCATGTATGTGACTTTGTCTGAGTCAGAAGGAAGAATGAAGAAGGAGAAAGGTCTAAGGAAAGTCAGAAGGGAGAAGGGGGAGAAAGACCCTAAGGAGCACAGTTACCATTAGGAAACAAGAATGAAGTCTAGGGCTTCTCTGTAATTAGGGAGGTAATGTACAGACAAGTCCTCTTAGCTGTGAAGGAGGTGCTGCCTGTGTACTGCTCAGGAATTACTACTCTGGGCAATGCCAAGAGCCACGTACCACCTTGGTGTCTTGCACTTGTTATTTTCATATGGGCCACTAGGTGTCAGTAGATCACAGGCTTTTCCAGAATTCCGCGTGGGGGGCCCTGGGGTTCAGGAACAAGAACAGTGTCTGCAGGGAGCAGATGTTCTCTCAGTAATGCCTGCCTTATTTGAAAAACAAGTGATTTAATTGAATTAGCCTGCATCTCTGAAACAACACTTTTCTCATCCATGCCAACAGACTTCCACTCCTTGCAAAACACTTTATTCACCAGGCTTTGAAGGGGTGGTAGGGTAGAGCTTGCAAGTGAATGGAGACCCAGCCTCTTCACAGGAGAGGCCAGAAGCCGCATTTATGCTTATGAATCAGTTACAGGAAAGGACAGGGCGCCCCAGTTTTCAAACCAGACAGCTGGCGAGAAACTCTTCAACATTAGGATGGGCAGCTAGGACTTGTGGAGACCCTGTCCTCATCTGTCCATCCATCCGTCTGTCTGTCTGTCTGTCTGTCTGTCTGTCTCTCCCTCCCTCCCCCTCCCTGGAGCCCCACACTCCTCAGGCACCTGAGGGTCCACTGAGACCACCTCAGGTCTTCACTGTCCTTCCTCCCCTATGGCCAAATAGGGTAATGAGAGCAGAAACTAGAGCAAGGCAGCAGGGGCCGGTGAGCTGGGTAGGGTGGCGAGAGGCCCCATGGCTGCTCGTGTCCAGGCCTTGGCTGCTTAGGGTCACCCAGCTCTGATCAGGAAGAAGGGAGGTCATGGTCACCTCTCTGGAGGGTGGCTTTGTCACTGGTTATGAATGCAAACTTCAATGCATGTGTCTTTGAACAGCCATCTGACCTCAGGGAATTTACCCTGAATATTGTGAAAATATCATGAATATGAAGACAAAATACAGTTAAGGATAATCACATAGCACTACAGTAGTGAGAATGTAGGATTCACTTAAATGTCCAGCATTGGGCTGACACTATTTTTCTTTTCTTTTCTTTTTTTTTTTCTTTTTTTGTACTGAGGATTGAACTCATGAACTCATGCTTGCCAGGCAGGCACTTAAGCCACTGAGCTAAATCCCCAGCCCCAACATTATTTTTCATTGTTTTGGGTTTTTTGAGACAGAGTCTCACTATGTAGTTCAGGCTGGCCTTGAACCTGCTATGTAACCCAGACTGGCTTCAAACTCACAATGATCCTCCTGTCTCAGCCTCCTGAGTGCTGGGATTATAGGCAGTATATTCATTTATTAATTGAGGATGACTTTTCCTGACATGGGAAGAGGCAAAGTTAAGCAAATTATAAACAATATGTACAAAGGGGCTTCTGTGTTAATACATGTTCACATGGCCACTCTTCCATGGACATGGAGCAAGGTATTAAGAGTAGTTTTCTGTAGCTCATGGCCTTGTAACTAATATATTTTTCTCACTTAGATGTATTTTCAAAATTTTCTAGTAGGAGTTGGTATTACTGTTTAATCAGAAAGGTTATATTATTATAGAAAACAATAACTTGCCTCCATTCTATGATTTTGTATGATTCTAACTTTATAGCTGTTGGAGATGTTTTCTTTTTTTTCAGTGTCAGAGATCAGACCCCTGCTAGTCCAGGGCTGTACTGAGCTAAAGCCATACTCCTTGTCTGTTTGCTTTTAATACGATTACTTTGTTGCTTTTTCCAGTTGAAATTGCTTTTGTTTTTGTTCTTGTGTATCCACACATTGTTATGTTTGTGTTACGAAATGATTACTTTCATGGGACTTGGGACATCGTAATTCTTTTTACAGTACTCTGCTTTCCTTTTCCTCACTTTTCCTTTTTAAAAATTTAAAAATCTTTAATTTTTTGAAACAGGGTCTTACCATATAGTTCAGGCTGGCCTTACACTCACTATGTAACCTCGGGCTGTCTTCAAAGGTGATCCTCCTGCCTCAGCCTCCCAGGTGCTGGAATTACAGTGGTGAGCCACCTCTCCCTAAATAATCAGTTTCTTGTCATGATTATAGGTTACAACATGACTGTTAACAAATGTTTGCGTTTGAAATTGTTAGAATTCACTATTAGGGCCATTTTAAAGAGTCAGATAAAGAATATAGGCATTTTTTTTTGCTCTTATGCCTGCCTTTTAAAGCCAAAAAGCTGTCAGCACCAGCATTCTGTTCAGGGCAGAGTCTCTGCAGAGCTTCAGAATAGCAGAGGAGGAAAGGCCACTGACCCCAAGGCTGGATCGTTCATATGGTATCAATCTAATGAGAGATCGGAAGCTGCATTAAGTTCTAAGGTGACACATGGCGATTCGTTCTGCGGATGCGAGTGTCTGCTACATCCCAGACACTGCTGCGGGTGCCGGATGTGTGTGTGCCCCTGCACGCAGGGAGTGACAGAAAGTAATAACATTTTATTATTATCTGTTTTTTGAGACAGGGTCTTGCTATGTAGTTCAGGCTGACCTTGAACTCACTGCATATTCCAGGCTGGCCTCAAACTCTCAGCAGTCTGCCTGCCTCAGCCTCCCAAGTGCTGGGATTACAGACATGTGTTACCACACCTAGCAGGTTGTTATTTTATACAAGATGAGTGTAGAAGACTCAAAGGTGATGTTAGAGCAAAGATCCAAAGTCACATGAGTAGCCGTGCAGTTCTGGCCAGAGGGTCCCTGGTACCAGGCACAAAAGCAAGCCAGAGGTACCAGCTCATTTCATGATCAGCAATGAGGCTAGAATGGGTTTGAATTCCCACTAGTAAGTGGAAACCTCCATTCACTCAGAACCCACGAGATTTCAGGATCTGCTCAGCAACGGCCCAGCTGCCATGAGCTTTTATAGGCCGAAAGCGAAGAGGAGAAGCCCCTTGACTGGCTACAGCCAGACATTGGGCCCCTGTGGGTGTGGTTCATGGGAGGCCCTGCTTATGGAACCACTGGGCTGGCTGGCTCTGATTGGCTGGGCTCAGGGGTTTTCATTGTTATTTATTTGAGACAGGGATGTGCTGAGTCATGCAGACTAGCTTCAGACTCACAGAGACTGTCCTGTCTCAGCCTCTGGAGTGCTGAGATTATAACAAGTGTGTGCCACCATGTCAAGTTTTTTTTTTGTGGGGTTTCTTTGTATTTTATTTTTCAGTCCGTTACCATAAATCCTTCAAATTAAATAGTTTGGTTTGCTTATGTAACAGCCCTGGGTACAGAGACAACCTCAGGCTATAGTTTCCTTATTTGCTTTAACACCACAGCGGTGACATTCTTTCTGCTTCTGTGCTTTTGTCCTGCTCCACCCTGATGACCAGCCATCTACTGAAAGAGGGGACTCAGCACAGGGACATGCAGAAACGCTGGCCATTCCTTCCAGCTGTTGGCAGAAGTTAGCTAATTGCAGAAATGTTCCTGTGGAAAACAAAACTAATTGAACTTTTTTGCTTTTGAAACAGGGTCTGGTTTGTAGTTCAGACTGTCCTCAAATTCACTGTGTAGCCCAACCTGGCCTTGAATCATGGCGATTCTCCTGCCTCAGCCTTCCGAGTGCGGGGATTACAGGTGTGCCCCACCATGTCTGACTACACATTATGCCTTGAAAAGACTGGGTAACCGTGTGGGTGTTGTGATGGTTCTTCTGCAGTACCCAGAACCCAAGGGTTTCCACCCCGGCTGGGTGGAGGCTCCTAGAATATTAGGTGATAATTTCACTGCTTCCTGAAGACATGATTCTGTAAGAGCTTTTCAAGGGGCAAAAAACCCCACAGAGAAACACTACCCTGGTTAGCTCCATCACGGGCTCTTCAGTACATGGCCCGGGGAAGAATGGAACCCAGCGGTGGGTGAGCATTGTCTGTGCCGGCTTGAGCCTCCAGCGCCAGAATAGCACGTCTGGCTGTGGACCCCAGCGAGCCAAGGCCCACACTGCTCTTCCTGTGGCTGCAGCCCAGGCCTCTGCCCCGGGTTCTTTGAGCCGTTCTGCTGCCCCAGCCCGGCCTTTGCATGTGCAGAGCTCATGCCTGGACCATCGTCGGCCTGCTGCCTCCATGGCAGGTTCCCTTCCTCCTCCGCCTGCCTCTCAGACACACCGCGCTGCCACACCTGCTCGTCACCTGGTTCCCCGATGCAGTAGTGACCGGAACCTTGGAATCTGAGGCGCTCAGTGGAGTGAGTGAAATCTCAGTCCATTCAGGCCGCTGTGACCCAGGCTGCGAGGCCTGCAGCCCACAGACGTTCATTCTTGGCGTTCGAGGCTGAAGGTCTGTGGTAGCAGGCTTGGGCCTGGTGCGGCCTACTCTGTGGCCGTGTCACTGTGTGGTACCAGAGAGGGTAGAGTTCTCTGAGGTCCAGTGAGAAAGTTGCCCAAATAGGCCATCTCTTCATAGCCTTGCCTTGGGGGTTAGGATTTCACTCGGACTTGGAGAGACACAAAGGTTTGCGAATTCCCTGCGACAGTGTCTTACCAAACCTCAGAAGCACCTAGTGCTGAGCAGTCAACAGTGAATGCAAGGGGAAGTGATGCTGGACAAAAGAGGTTTGACTCTTTCCTTCAAAACTGAAAGACAGGATGCAGAAAGCATCAAGCGTGCAGCATATTTAATTGGAATTTTGCTCCCTGGGGGCCAGGGGACCATCCCCAGTTTTCCACTCGATGTCTTTGCTTGAGTGTCCACAAAACATGTCAAGCTCCTAAGTTTCAGGACTCTATACCTGATTTCTCCCCGTCAAGCCCATTCTGGTTTCCGTGTCGTAGCATCACCACAGCTCATCTCAGTTCACCGTCCCTCTGCAGCCATGGCCTCTTCCTAGCAGGAGCCGAACCCTGTCCGCCTCCCGCTCTTGGGCCGTCCCTCCTTCTGCATAGGCCCCGCCACCTCCCTCCTGGCTCCCCTTGGCCCTGGGCCTCTGCATGGGCAGGGTCTGCATCTGCAGTCTGGGCCTTGCATTGCTGTATGCCTCCTCCATGCCTGTTTGTGCTTTGGCTTTCTCCTCCCACCTCACTTCCTTGCTAAAGGTGTCCAGTGTAAAGGACTATGGCATAGTCCTTAGTCTGTTTGGTAATATTTGTCCCTGTTGCGTTTGACATTTCTTTTTATGAGTGAACCACACACAGTTCTCACCCCATGAGACTGAGATGCATTAATGGTGTAGTTAGATGCTCCCAAACCTGACACTGACAGCAGCCAGTGAGTGGGGCAAAACCAGGGGCTCATCTGTCGAAACAGTTCATTTAAACTTCAGTCGTATAAATATGCATTGTTTGCCCTTGTTTGGGTCAGGCTTTTATCTGCATGTGGATTGTTGGCTGGTACTCCCCCGGGTCTTTTCTTACATAAACTACTCTTCAGGTGTATTCTGTGATTTTCAGTTGAAAAGTGTATTCTTCAAAATGGAATGGGAACTTTGGCCCTTTGAAGCCACATGCATGCAGAATCCTTAGTTTTTAATTCTTTTTCCCTTGTCTCTTGAACTTGCCTTGCCCACACCTGCTATGGCAGCAATTTTCCCATTGATTCATATTTATTATTATTTTTCTAAAGCCCAGAGGCAATGTACTACTGAGCTACTTCTCCATTCCTTTTTCTTTCTTTTCTTTTTGGAAAATTTTGAAGCAGGGTCTCTCTAAGTCACTAAGTTGCAGTCCTCTTGCTTCACTCAGCCAGAGTGTTAGGATTATAGGTATGTACCTTCATGCCCTGTTTCATTTTTTCTTTTGAAACAGAACCTTGAAAAACTGTCCGGACTAGTTGTGAACTTGCTATCCTCCTGCCTCAGCCTTTAGTTGTATGTCATTTTCTCTGTGACATCTGTGGTGCTGTGGTTGGCTGTGCTAGAGAAAGGCAACTTCTCATCCATGAGTATCAGGAGGGCCAAGGGACCCACCACCACCCACATCTCCCACAGGTGTCCAGAGTTCTGCTGTGAGTGCGTGGTGCTTGGCCCCCATGGCTCTCAGTCAGATAACTGTGGTCCACACGGCCCTGGTGTGTGGCCTGCATCCTGGTTCCATGTTTGGAGCTCACACAGCTGCCTTGCTGGGTTTCCCAGAAGCCTCATGGGTTCAACTGGATCCCCATGTGGTTTTCCCAGTTGAAGTCATTTCTTTGTATTTGAGGGCAGAAGAGTTAAGATACAAGATGTTCCCTCACCTTATTTTCCTTTCCTCGCATCTGTGGCTGCTCACGTACTCATGTGTCTTGGAGAACACAGCTCAGCAGAATTTTCTTTGTTTATTTTAAGAGAGACTTAAGTGTAGATGTCTGGGACCTCCTGGCCTTACATTCCCAAGTCCTGGCCTACTGCAGCCAGGCCAGCTGCTCCTGCGGCTGGTACATCCCTCCTTCCTCATGGATGCTTTGCCCACACCATGTGCCCTATGCCTTCTGGTGCCCAGCAGGCATGGGCCCATGCCCTGCCCTCTGGCATGCACAGAACTCAGTGGGAAGAGCTTGTCCTGGAGGAATAGCAGTCGGCTGAAGTCACCCTTGGCCTGTGGGGCAGAGGCTGGCACTCCCCACTTTTTTGCTCTGTGTGCCTTTGGTTGAGGACCTAGTACCAAAGCAGGTGAAAAGCTAGGGCTGTGGAGCCAGGGGGCCCTGAATTCAGATTCTGGCTTTGCCATTTCCAGCTGTTCTAATCACAGGCAAATTTCTCAAAGTTTGTGCCTGGGTATCCTTACGTATGCAGTGGGGTCATCATGCCACGCCCTCGTGAACTCCCTAAGGGGAAATGCACAGACAGGCCTAGCCTGTGGCCCTCAGGGGTAGCCTGGCCTGTTTCCTCTGCACTCCAGACACTTATGTCAGCCTGCCCTGGGCAGAGACAATCACAGGGTTTATTGAATGCGGGACTGAAAGTGAAAAAATGCCTTGCTGTGCGGTCACCGGATCGTGAAGTCAGGGACTGTCTGTGTTGCCTTCCTTGTGTGATCACTGGCCAGGACTGGAAAGATTCAGCACAATGCCTCGTGTGTCACAAGCACCTAGGATCAACAGTGAAGCTGCTGTTAAGTCCTGCACCTTGGAGGTTGCTTTGGGTACTGACTGTATGCAGTATGGAAGGTTTGAAGGTCTTGCTGGAGCTAGACGTTTTGAAATGCTAGGTGAAGTTCTGATCTTGGGTAGAGGGCTTGCCCCCTGCCAATTATACACACAAGCTTCTTTCTTCTTTTTTCTGCCTTTCTGTCTTTTTTTTTTTTTTGAGACAGGGCTTTTCTGTGCAGTTCCTGTTGGCTTCAAACTTGTAGCCATCCTGCCTCATCTGCCCAAGTGCTGGGATTGAAGGCATGGCCTCCATGCCTGACTGGAACTTTTAAAAATTCATTCTTTAAAAAAAAAAAAAAAAAAAAAAAAAGGGGCTCGGGTTATAGCTCAGTGGTACAAGTGCCTGCCTGGGAAGCATGAGGTCATGAGTTCAATCCCCAGTACAAAAAAAAAAGCCCTTAATTCTGTGGTTCTTTTTGCTGTGATACTGTCTAGCTGTTTGCTATATCCCAAGTAAATAGCCTTTAAACAGTTTTACTGACCCATTTAAAATCACAGTTCTTGCTGGGGTGTCATGATGCATGCCTATAATCCCAGCACTTGGGAGGCTGAGGCAGAAGGATTCCGGTGAGGCCAGCCTGGGTTACATTATGAGTTCAAGGTCAACTTGAATTACATAGTGAGATCCTGTCTCAAAAAACCAACCAACCAACCAACAAACAAAAAAATCACCACCCTTGACAAGAATCAGTTGTGTTCTCTTTTCCAACCTGCAGCAAGGCCTCCTCCATTTCTAACTCTGAGGTCTGAGGTAAGAAGATCTCAAGTTTGAGCCCGGGCAACTAGCAACTGAGTAAAATCTTTCCTCAGAACAAAAGAAAGAGGGGCTGGGGATTTAGCTCAGTGGCATAAGTGCCTGCCTGGCAAGCATGAGGTGTTGTGTTTGATCCCCAGTACAAAAAAGAAAAAAAAAGAATAAAAGAAAAAGAAAAGGCTGGTAATGTAACTGATGTAATTCTTCTTGCTCAATCCTCAGTACAAAACAAAACCAAAAACAAACACAAAAACACCCCACATCTCATTTAACAGGTACTTTCAGGACAACCTGTGCTATTAGAATTGGTGCTTGGGGCGGGGGTCAGTGCCTCCAGCTTTATCTTTTTCAACATGAAGTAACAAAAACACTATGACTTCTCCGCTCTTTCAGATCTGATGTGCTGACATGGCTTCCAGCCTCCATGCTGTTTGTGGGTATAATCTATGCGGGCTCCAGGGCCTTGTCCAGACTGGTAAGTGTTAGGGATTGGAGGTTGCTCCCTCCCTCTTCTTCCCCTTTGCTTTTTAACTCACTGCTCCTGGGAATAGTGAATGGAGGGCAAAGCATCAGCTTTATTACTTGTTAAACTAGGCTGGACAGCAAGTCTTGGGGCAACATGGGATGTTTCCCCCACTTTTACATACTTTTATGAAGATAAGTAGGAAACTAGGCAGGGGTGGGTGGCAGTTAACATTAGTGGTCACCTTGATTGGATGCTTCTGGCAAGATGTGGATAATGGGGCACTACACTCACCACTGACATCTGTAGCTGAACATTCTGTTATGATGTTGGACCTAGGTGATGAAGGCAGATCCCTGGGGCACGTATCTGGTTGGAGGGTGTAACTCACTGGTGTCTTCTCCTGTGGTCTGTTCCCTGGCTACAGTAAGTGAGTAGCTTTGCTCTGCCATACCAGTCTGCCCTAATGTTCCTGCTTTGGAGCTTGCTGACCATGGACTGAGCCCTCTGAAACCATAAGCCAATTAAACCATTTTCTCCTTTAAGTCATGGCTGTTGGTTGTTTGATCCCAGCAGTGGGAAAGCTGACCAGTACAGGCCAGCTTGTCTCACAGGTGGAGCTACACTGATACAGAAGCAGGAGAAGAAGTAGTGGGGTTTCAGAGCCTGCCGGAAACAGGTTCTGCTTGGGCAGCCTCCTCCCACCCACCCAGGAGAGCCAGCTCCCCTTCCCCACTGCAGGCAGCCCTGGGATGGTGGGAGTACTCAATAGTGAGAGGACTCAGCCTGTTCCTTCTGCCGGTTGGTAGTGTGGGCAGTGAGTGCTGGGCTCAAAGCTGACTCTCAGCACTTGGGGCTGCTGTAGAATAAGTTGTCCCTCCCTCTTCCCTCTTCTTATTCCTAGGCTTGAGCTTCTCAAATGTAGGAACTAAAGAACAAAGCTGTTTCCAGGTAACATTAGTTAGAATTTCAAACGTTGCTATTTTGCCATCAAAAGAGAATCCGTTCAAACTGCCTCTGCTGGAAGCTGCTTCTTCCTTTCTAGTACCCTGCCTGTGAACTGGCTCTTATCTCAAGAAAATGTTCTGTGTTCTGACTTTTGGGAAAATGCAGAACTTGCAAAATAATTCCATCTGTTTATAGTGTCTATGTAATGTTAGTCCCTGAGAACCCAGATACAAAAACAGCACAAACAAACAAAACCCACCTAACTGGCTAACAGTGTTATTGTTCCAACAGCTCCAGGGTTGCAAAATAGTGCCAGGAATGTAATTTCGCAACAAAATCACTATTTTCCCTTGTGATTCATAAACTGGAGAGGTAGGACGGCAAGTACAGAGGGGGAAGCTTGCTGGGTGGGCTGGGAACCGACCTGTGGAGCTGCTGGTGTTCAGCTTGGCACCCAGCTGGCACTGTCACCTGGGGCTGGGCTGCTGGTGCCTTGGGCCTCTTTGAATCTGCTGCTGCCCTCTCACCCTTTGGCCTTTAAGGGGCGTTTCTTCTCCAAAGCACAGAGCAGTGCATAGGATTCACCAAAACAACGTGTTGCTCAGAGGCTTTACAGTTTCTTCTAGAGTCTGGGTTTCTTTTCTTTTTCTTTTTCTTTTCTTTTCTTTTCTTTTCTTTTCTTTTCTTTTCTTTTCTTTTCTTTTCTTTTCTTTCTTTCTGAGACAAGGTTTCCCTATGCGGTTCAGGCTGACCTTGAACTCACTTTGTAGCCCAGGCTGGCCTTGAACTTGCTGCAATCCTTCTGCGTCAGCCTCCTCAGTGCTGGGATTATAGGCGTATATAATCATGCCCAGCTCCTTTGTATTTTTTTGTGTGATTCGCACAGCCCTCGGACCTGTAATGGGTGGGGAGGGCAGATGCCAGTCACTTAGCCCAGGAAGAGATGTGGGTGTCTTGCTAACCAGCCTGTCATCTGGGGTAGTGGCAGCTCTTCACACTCCCCACTTAACACCTTTACAGATTTGTTTCTTTAGGACCAGTACAAATGGATTTTTTTTTATGAACCCAGAGTATCATCGTTGTGTATAACTTTGTATTCTTTTGACTGCATGTGTTAA
The DNA here is from genome assembly GCA_004027455.1 of Hydrochoerus hydrochaeris. Taxonomy (NCBI): domain Eukaryota; kingdom Metazoa; phylum Chordata; class Mammalia; order Rodentia; family Hydrochaeridae; genus Hydrochoerus; species Hydrochoerus hydrochaeris. Next base: position 134,389 of record PVLA01005919.1, read on the forward strand.
AAAGCACACAACTCCTAAGCAGGTGGGGTTTACTAGTTTGTATAATAAAAGTTGTAGAGTAAACAGCTTGATGCAGAGGTAAACATACTCAAAATCCATTTTCTTTCTGGGTATGGTGGTGTACACATGTAATCCCTGCATTCTGGGAGGCTGAAGCAGGAGGATCAGATTAGAGCCTGTCTGTCTTAGGGCTGAGGATGTAGCCCAGGACCAAGATCCAGTGTTTAGTCCTGTTCCTCTCTTTGTCTCTTAGTTCTGTTCTCAGTCTTCTACCATTTCACAGCCAGGGCCTCCCTGCTCAGGCACTGTTAACCTGGGCTGCAGCCTCATACCTTTGGTGAAGGCCATCTTCTCCTGCATGAGTCACCGGCTCAGCCGGGGCCACTGCCTGTCTGGGACCTGAAAATGCCACGAGGGTGGGCCGTGTTGATTGGTCAGCCTGGGGACTGTCTCACCTGTCCCTCCAGGGTGCTTAGAGAAACTCAGAACCCTGATTGTTCAGCTGAGGTCACTCAGTGTCCTGCCTGGACCCCACAGACTGGAAAAAGCTGTGGTGGATTCTCATCAGTGAGGTTCCTTACCAAAATGAGTGATGCTGGCACTAGGTGGCCCAGACCTCTTAAAGGTCCATCCCATGTGTCAGTGCAGATGGGGCTTCTTAAGCACGATATGATCCCAGGGATGCTGGCCTTTGACTCCTTTGTACCCAGATGGACAGCACTAACCACACTGTTCAGTTAAGCTTTTTTATTTGTTTTTTCCTCTGTAAGGCTGTTGGTAGAAGGAAGCAGACCCTGATTTACATTCTAGTCTGAGTTTCTTATCTGCTCATGAACCAGCAGTTGAACAGCCTTGAGCTGGAGCGCACAGCTTTCTTCCCGGCAAGGA
>PVLA01005920.1:0-135199 GCA_004027455.1 Hydrochoerus hydrochaeris
ACCAGTGATGGTGAACATTTCTTCATGTATTTATTTGCCATTTGTATATCTTTCTCTGAGAACTGTGTGTTCATCTCAGATGCTCATTTTTGGAGAGGGTCTTTGAATTTGGGGGGCTTGATGTTTTTCAATTCTTTATATGTTCTGGACATAAGTCCTTTGTCTGAGGGGTTGCTGGCTGAAATTCTTTCCCAATCTGTGGGTTTTCTTTTCACTTTGTTGGTGATTTCCTTTGAAGTGCAGAAACTGTTCAATAATATGAGATATCAGTTGTTGATTCTTTGATGTGTTTCCCATGCAGTTTGCATTTTGTTCATAAATTCTCTGCCTACTCCTATGTCTCCAAGACTTCTACCTATGTTGTCTTCCAGTTGATTTAATGTTTCTATTTTAATATTGAGGTCTTTGATCCATTTAGACTTTAGTTTTTGCATGGTGATATGCATGGATCTAGTTTCAGTCTTCAGCATGTAGAGAGCCAATTTTTCCAACACCATTTATTAAAGAGACTATCCTTCTTCCAGTGGACATATTTAGCTCCTTTGTCAAATATCAGGTGGCTGAGTGTCTTTGTCATTGTGCTTACATCTTCTAATCTGTTCCATTGATCCTCAGGTCTTTCCTTTGCCAGTACCAAGCTGATTTGATCACTGTGGCTTTATAGTACTGTTTCAAGTCAGGAATTGAGATGCCTCCTGCCTTGCTTTTGTTGCCTAGAATTGCCTTTGCTATTCTAGGTTTCTTCTGTTTCCAAATGAATTTTAGTAGTGCTTTATCTAGATCTGTATGTCAATGGTATTTTGATTGGGATTGCGTTAAATCTGTATAACAGTTTTGGGAGTATAGCCATTTTCACAATGTTGGTTCTTCCTAACCAAGAGCAAGGAATGTCCTTCCATTTTCTAATATCCTTTTCAATCTCCTTTTTCAGCATAGTATAATTTTCAGCATATAGGTCTTTTACATTTTTAATTAGGTTGATTCCTAAGTATTTCATTTTTTACATGTTATTGTCAAGGGTGATATTTCCATAATTTTTCTCTTGGTGAGTTTTTTGTTTGTGTACAGGGATGCTATTGATTTTTGACCATTGACTGTATCCAGCTACACTGCTTAACTTGTTTATTACCTCTAGTAGTCTTTAATGGAGTTTTTTGGGTCTTCTATATAGAGTATCATGTCATCTGCAAACAGTGATAATTTAACTTCTTCCTTTCCTATCTTTACTCCCTTTATTTCTCTTTCTTATCTGATTGCCCTGGCTAGTGTTTCCAGAACTATGTTGAAAAGGAGTGGTGATAGTGGACATCCTTGTCTTGTTTCTGATTTTAAAGTGAAAGTTTTCAGTTTTTGTCCATTTAGTATAATGTTGGCTGTTAGTTTGTTGGTTTATAAATGGTTGTTCAAAATTGCTATATCTTCTTGGTTGAGCTTTGCTAGTTCATATGTTTCTAGAAATCTGTCCATTTCCTCTGTGTTTTCCACTCTAATGTGAGTAGAGATGTTCAAAGTAGGTATTCATGATCTTTTGAATTTCCATGGGATCTGTAGTAATTTCTCCCTTTTCAGTTCTTATTGCATGAATTTGGGTTTTTTCATTCTTTCTTTTAGCTAGGGATTTGTCAATTTTGTTTATTCTCTCAAAAAAACAGCTTTTCAATTCATTAATTCTTTGTATTGTTTTTTTAGTTTCAATTGAATTGATTTCTGCTCTAATCTTTACAATTTCCTCTCTTCTATGAGTTTTGGGTTTAGCTTGCTCTTCTTTTTCTAGATGCTTGAGATGGAGCATTAGGTTGTTTATTTGTGCTCGTTCTGTTTTCTTGATATGACAATTTATTGCTATATATTTCCCTCTTAAGACCGCTCTCATTGCATCCCACAGATTACAGTATGTTGTTTCTATATTTTCACTGAATTGTAGGTATTGCTTTATTTCTTCTTTAATTTCATCTGTAGCCCACTGGTTGTTCAAAGGCTGTTATTTAATTTCCATGTATTTATGCAGGTTTTACTATTTCTTTTGCCATTAATTTCCAATTTCAGTGCACTTTAGTCAGATATTATGCGTGGTATGATTTCAATACCTTTGCATTTACATAAGAATGCTTTATGGAATAATATATGGTCTATTTTGGAGAATGTCCCACGTGCAGCTGAGAAGAATGTGTATTCTGATGTGGTTGGGTGGAACACTCTGTAAATGTCTACTAAATCCAATTGCTCACAGGTATGATTCAGTCCTGTTGTTTCTTTGCTGACTTTTTGTCTAGTTGATCAATCTCTTTGTGACAATGGACTGTTAAGATCTCCTGTTATAATTGTGTTCTTGTGTATTTGGTTTTTCATGTCCGTTAGTATCTGCCTTTATAGTTGGGTGCTCCTGTATTTGGTGCATATATATTTATAATTGTTAGTTCTTCCTCTTGAATTTTTCCACTAACAAGTAGGTAGTGACCTTCTCTATCTCTTTTAATCATTTTAGGTTTGAAGTTCACATTGTCTGCAAATAGAATAGCTACCCCTGCTTTTTTCTGGATTCCTGTTGCATGGAATACTGTTTTCCATCTTTTGACTTTTAATCTATGAGTTTCCTCTTGGGTCAGATGTGTTTCTTGTATACAGCATATTGTGGGATCCTGTTTCTTGATCCATTCTGTAAATCTATTTCTTTTTATAGGTGAATTGAGGCCATTTATGTTTATGGATATCACTGATATGTACCGGCTCGACTTTGCCATGTTATGTTCCAGTTGTTTCTTTCTGCTTTTCCTCTTATTTAATTGCTTATCCTACCTGGTGGTTTCTTTCTGTTGTTGTTTTGGGTATGTGGTCATTTTTATCTCTGTCTAGTATGTCTTTCAGTACTCTTTCTAGGGTTGGTTTGGTGGACATGAATTTCTTCAGTTGTTCTTTGTCATGGAAGTATCTTGTTTCTCCATTAAATTTGAATGAAAGTTTTGCTGGGTATATCCATCTGGGTTGAAGGCTGTTTTCTTTCAGGGCTTGAAATACCTCACTCCAAGCTCTTCTTGACTTGAGGGTTTGTCCTGAAAAGTCTGCCATGATTCTAATGGGCTTTCCTTGATAGGTGACAGCTTTTAGTATTCTGTTTTTATGCTGTATGTCTGAGATCTTAATTATTATGTGTCTGGGTGTGGATTTATGTTGGTTGTGACTGTTTGGTGTTCTACATGCCTCACTTATCTGCATATCAGTTTCTTTCCCCATGTTTGGGAAATTTTCTGCTATTATTTCTGTAAATACTTTATGCATGTCATTTACCTGGACTCCTGTATCTTTGCTAATGCCCATTATTGTTATATTGTTGCTCTTATCATCATCTTGAAGCTGTTCCATTGTCACTTCATACTGCCTTGTTATTTTTGAAGTTCTATCCTTTCCTGATCACTAATTGTGATCCTGTCTTCAAGGTCCAAAATCCTATCCTCAGCTTCCTTTAGGCGGTTTTGCACACTTTCAATAGAATTTTTTTTGTTTCTTGGATGTCTCTTTGAGTTTGTTTCATGAATTCTGCTTGTTTTCTATATTGTTCATTCAAAGTTTCAATCAGTTTCCCATGCCCATGTACTTTTTTGTCTAGTTCTTCTTTAGCTTAGTTCTTCTTTAACAGCAATTCCTTTACTAAAGTTGTTATTTCTATCTTTAACATGGGAGAGTACTTCTAATTTGATTTCCTCTATAGTCTGATGCAGTTGTTTTTTTATTTCACTTGCTATCTTTTCAGAGATTCCTGGTGTGTTACTTTTGGGGTCCTCTATTTCAATGTCTCCTATACTTGCTTCTGGTGAATTATATGTTTGAGACTGCATTTTGCTTTTGCATTCTGTCATTTTCACTCTGCCTGATGTTTTCTATGTGTAAGAGGGGATCACACACACTCTTTTCAGACTCACCTAATCTCACAGTTAGACTATTTAAAAGTAAAAGAAAACTCAGACTTCTGATTTCAGATTTTCATGAGTTTTGGAGTTTGATCAAAGAATAGAATTATACAGATTTATATGCCATTAAAATATATATAATAGCAACTATATATAAAAATATATTTATACATACAAATTCTTTTATATATAAATATATTTATATAGATATATAAAATTATTTTAAATATAAACTCTCTATATAAGTATATTTGTATATAAATTCTTTATAATATATAATATATGATATATACATGTATAATTGTGTGTTTATATATAAATATATGCAAATATTTATATATTATATGAATATATTTATATACAAATATATTTATTCTTCATATATATTTATATAAAAATTATAAATATATTTATATATAATGTATAAATATATACATATACATTTATATATAATGTATAAATATATATTATATATATTATATATATTTATATATAATGTATAAATATATTATATATAAATACATATATTATATATATTTTTCCTTCATATATATATGAAGGTGAACCTACGGCATGTATGCAGTAGTGGTCTGTGTCACCGATAGCACTAAAATTCCAATAAATATTATTGGAATTTTTACTAGTTAGTAGAAAATTTTTGAATATATTGAAAATCATTGACAAAATAAAACTAAGATATATTACAGAACTGTGGTTTCAGGGAAAACAGCCACTGTCATTCCAGAGAGACAGATAAAGGTAGAGTCATTGCCTTCATTTCCTCTCTTGGAGAAACTACTGGGATCATAAACTGGCATTAATACTTGAACAATAATTTTGATGACTTCTTGGAGACTGAGTAGGAATTTGTGCGAGCAAGAAGTTGTTGGGCTCACATCTCAGATGCCTGTCTCCTATTTTGTTTTACCTTCCAAAATTGTGAAATGCTCCTCAAGTGTACGATGCACCAAAGGCTACTCCTTCAGGGAAGACAGCAGAGCTTTCGCTAAAGCAGAACAGTACACCTGCCATGTCAGCTCACTTTGGTTTTTCTGTAACACCTAAGGGGACAGAGAGTGGTAGAAGCCAATGGCTTTATCTTTCAAAGGTTGCAATCTTGACCTACAAACTCACTTACAGACTAAAATTTAATTATGCTATTGTAAAATAGATTCTTACCACACTCATTATCACCACATCAATAAGAATTAAGTGTACTATCAGTATAACATATCGGGAAGAGCAGACCTTATTTAAAGAAATGCTTTTTCTTTAGATACCAAATATAACATGAGACAAAAGCACGAACACTAAAGGAATTTGAAGTAAACAGTTTTTGACATCTATAGCAAACTTTTAACATTGCATTACCCCTAGCATAGTAACATAAAACTTTGCACTATAGGCCTTTGTTATGGTTTGTGCCTGGATGTCCCCTCAAAGCCCCATTCAGTCAGTGGGGGAGGGGGTAATCAGAGGCTGCTGAATCTAGAGCATTCCCTTTTGCTTTTGTTCCTTTTGCTGTTTTCTGCCACCATAAACTGTTGCCCCTCTATCATGCCACCCTGCCTTGGAATCAGCTAATTATGGACTGAAACCTCTACAAATGGTGGATAGTAAACCTTTCCTTGTTTAACTTGTGGGTATTGGGTATTTCGTTTCAGCAAGGAAAAAAGTAACTAAGACAGCCTACTCAGCACATGATACGTCATACCCAACTTTCCACAGAAAAGTTACAAGACATGCTAAACGCCAGGATAAAGGAGTCTAAAGACAAATCAAGCAACAGGCTGTACTCACAATGACATAGGTGTTGGAATTATCAAGGACTTTAAAATAACTATGACAGATATGGTCAGAATTCTGTGAAAATGCTGACAACATAAAATAAGAGATGTGTAAGCAGAAAGAAGGAAGTTGAAAAAAAAATATTAAATGGAAATGGTAAAAATCAGAATCACTGTAACTGAATTGAAAAATAACTTAGAGGGGCTTATCAATTCAGAAAAAGATATTAATTTGAAGAGAGTTCACTATAAACCTTCAAAGCAATAAAAGGAATAAAATCAATAATAGAAGTGCCAGAAAATACGGTTGGAATAGAATACTAATGAAAAGTGTAAGCTACATGCAACGGGAATATCAGAAGAAGAAAGGAACTAAAGAAATATTTGAAGCAATGACTCAAAAAATAGCAAAATCCATGATGTATACAAAATTGGGGGTATAGGAATCTCAGAGTGTACTAACTGAAAAAAATATAAGCATATTAGAAACTACATTAAATCAAAGATGAAGAGAAAATTTTTAATGAAGCCAGAAGAAAATAATAAAGTTATAGAAGAAAAGGAAAATAGAACATTTTCTTTTTAAATGTTAACAAAGAAGCAATGTGAAGTCCCAAAAGAAAATACAAACTGCAATCTACAGTCCTATATGCAATGGAATTGTATTTCAAAGTTTAGGCAAAATGAAGATTTTTTTCTCAAATTGTGAAAAATTAGTCATCAATAAATATGTCCTTCAAGAAACATTTAAAATTATTTAAGAGAAGGAAAATGACATCATTAAGAAATTCAAGATCTATATAAAGAAAGAGCATCAGGATGGAATATACAGAGTTCTAAAATTAAATGTTTTGCTTCCTTATTTCTATTCAATCTGAAATAAAGATTTAGTTAAAGTGCTAATAACAATATTGTGTTATTAGTATAACACACATAAAATGGAGTGAGTGACTGCAGCATCAGAATGGAAAGGAGGGAAGTATGGAAAGTATTGAGCTTATTATGAGATCTCTGGAATGCAAATTGATATTGTTATTAGAAAACAGGCACAGATTAGTTAAAAGCCTATATGAAAAACTTACTTTAAACACAAAATTTAAACAATATATATATATATATGTGTGTGTGTGTGTGTGTGTGTGTGTGTGAATAAACTAAGAGAAAATGACAATGAAGTCAGGTAAATTGCCAAATAAAGCCAGAAAAAAAAAAGACAAAGAGAAATAGAAATAAAAAAGCTACAAGTGGAAAACATAAATGTCACAGTTGTTTTTAAACCAACTTTATAAAAATTATTTTACATTTGAATGGTCTAAATATACCAATTAAAAGACAAGAATTAGTATCCTTATCAAAATAACAACAATATTCACAAAATGAGAAAAACAATGCTAAAATTCATATGGAACTTTGACAAACTCTGAATAGCCACTGTAATCATGAACAAAAATAGTACAACATGAGGCATTACACTCTTCAAGTTCAAACTATACAACAAAGTTGAAGTAATCAAAATAGTATGGCCTTCACATAAAAACAGATGAATAAATTAAAACAGAATATAAAACCTAAAAAATCTCACATATATAAATGCAATTTATCCAAAAATGTGCATCTGAGATGAATACACACTTCTTAGATGAAGAAAAGCAAATAGAAAATAAATATAGGGAAAAAAAGTTCATCATTGATCTTTTGAGAAATAAAAAATTGAACCAACATTGAGATTCCATCTCATCCCACAAAGAATAGCTATCATCAAAAAATCATCCAATAACAAATGCTGGCAGGGCTGTGGGGAAAAAAGAAACCTTCTATACTGTGGGGGAATATAGACTGGTGCAACTACTATGGTAATCAGTGTGAAGATTTCTCAAAAAACTAGGATTAGAGGTCCCATTTGATCCAGCCATTCTCCTTCTGGGTATTTTTTCCAGAGGAATTGAAAACGTCATACCATAGTAATATATGTGCACTCATGTTTATAGCAGCACAATTTGTAATAGGTAAAACTTGGAAACAGTTCAAATGCCCATCAGTCGAGGAAGGAGTAAAAAAGTTGTGGTAGTTTTATTCAATGGAGTATTATTCCACTATAAAGCAAGCTAAACTTGAAACTTCTACAGGTAAATGGATGAAACTGGAGACCGTACTCATAAGTGAAATACATCAGGCTTCCATGTGTAAACATCATATTGTCTCACTAGCATAAGAAACTGAAAGAGTAAATAAAATCCAAAAGGTATAACAGATATTGTGAAAAGGAAAGAAATTGCTCAAAAGAAAAGAACAATTGGGATGAAACTACTTGAAAGGAAAGAACAACTGGGGTGGAGGAAAGGAGAAAAGAAGGAAGGGAAAAATACATGTATAGATACGCACAAGATAGCTAAGATAATTGTACTACTCATTCTGTTAGTTCAGTGAAAGGAACAGGGTGCTTATATTGTTTGATCAATTTTGCATGCCTGTATCTGGTAATTTAAGAAAATATTTTGAAGATAACAATATAGAATATAATAACCACTGCTAATTTCCCATCATCTTGTTTAGAAATTCTGTATCATTTTTATTTTTAAAATGGTTTTTATTCTCTTTAAAATAAAAAAATAACTAAAGGCAATTTACCTTGACAAAGTTTCTAAGAACACACATTGTTGTTTCTAAGAACCATAATCTCCTCAATAAATGGCACATCAACATACAGAAATAATGAAACTAGACCTTTATGTCTCAGAAGTTAGAAAAATCAATTCAAATGTATTATCAATTCAAATGTATTAAAGACTGAAACACTTGAAGCTAATAGGAGGAAAACATTTCATGACATTGGAATAATTGGTGATTTTTTTTGTATGGGTCCTCAGAAGCTTAGAAAAGCAAAAGCAGACAAAAGAAATTATATCAAAAAAGAACACTTCCTCACAGAAAATAAAATAATTACACAGAGTAAAGAGACAATCTACAGAATGAGAGAAAATATTTCTAAGTTGTTCATCCTATAAGGGGTAAAATTTAGCAAGAGTTTTAAAAATTTGGAGGAAAAATAAACAACAAAAAGAAAACCCAAAATATACTAATATTCTTATTTTAAAAAATTGAAGGAGAAATATACAACAAAATAAAACTCAAAATATACTAGTAATCTTATTAAAATAGATTAATAGATATTTCTTAAAAGAAGTCATAAAAATGACAAACAAGTACATGAAAGAACACTCAACTGCACTAATGGTCAATGGCATACAAATAAAAACCACAATGCGATATTCCCTCACTGAAGGAAGAATGGTGATTACTGGAAAGAAAAAAAGACAAGAGAAGGATGGGGGAAAAGGGAAACTCTTGCCCTGTGTTGGTGGGAATGCAAATTATTACAGCCACTGTGGAAAACAACATTCAGAGTTTGATTTTACAAATTATATGCAGAACAACTATATGATCAAGTGATTCCACTACTATGAGCATATCCAAAGGAAATGAAATCAACTTGTCAAAAATCTTCCTCTGTGCCATATCTATTGTTGTACTATTCATGTAGTCAAGAAATGGTAGCAAACTAAACCTCCATCAGCTGATACATAGATAAAGAAAATGTGACATAGAGAATGTAATACTATTCAGCCATTAACAGAATGAAATTCTGTCCTTCTGAGCAACATCGTTGAAGGTGGAGTTCATTATGCTAACTAAAGTAAACCAGACATAGATGAAATATCACAAGATCTGACTCATGTAGAATATGAAAATGTTCAAATTTCATAGAAGCTGAGAGTAGAAAAGTAGAGGGAGAGTGGGGAATGAGGGAGATGGGAAAGTATGACATTCACATGGCATCATTTGGGTAGGAGTAGGAAGCTCTTGGATGCTTTTGCATAGTAAGAATGATTGTAGGTTACAATAATATGCTATGCATTTTAGAAAGTTAAAAAAAGGGATTTTGAAATGTTTCACCAAAAAGAAATGAGAAATGCTTGAGGATTTAAATATATTTTACCCAATTTGAAAATGACAGCATACATAGTAAAATTTCATGATATCTCTTAGTATTTAAAATTTGTATTCTTCTATGCAATAGTATGTATTATTTTATGTGCATAAAATAAAAACATAAGCTGAAACACATTGAGAACAGAAAGTGCATGAAAAATGATTAACTTCAATTATCATTAGGAAATTCAAATGAAAACAATGAGCTATCACTGTACACATGTTTGAATGAGTAAAAGTAAAACAAAATAAGCATTATCATCTTGTAGCAAAGGTATGGAGAGTATGAAAACATTCCCAAAAAGTAGTAAGGGTGTGGAGCAGAAGGAATTCATAGGCAAATCCTGTGGGAACGCAACATGGTTCAGTCACTTTGGAAACCAGCTGGATAGTTTCTTAAATTCAAGTTATCATCTTTATCACATGAAACAGCAAGTATACTCTTAGATACTTGCCATATAAATTTATCTGTAAATTCAGGTCCACGCAAAATAAATCATAATTTATTTCATTATAACTAAAGCCTAGGAGCTACCAAGATGTTCTTCAATAAAGAAGAGAAAAATAAACCATGACAGATCTGTCTTACTTGGTGATAAAAAGAAATGAACTATCAAGTCATAAGGAGATGTGTATGACTCTCATGTATTTATTTTTTTAAGTAGAAGGATTAGTCTGAAAGTTTACAGCCTCTATGAGTTTAATTATATAATTTACTTGGAAAGGTATAGAGACCATAAAAAAAAAATACCAGTTACTAACAGATACTGTTGAATAGAAGAAATAGAGGGAATTTAGAGTATAGTGAAACTCTTAAGTAAAATGTAATGTGGATATATAATATTATGTATTTGAAAAATCTAAATTAGATTTAAAAGGAAGAATAAAACAACATGCAATGTTAAAATATCATTTCAGTTTCTAAGGTTTCAGGTCAAAATTTATTGTGCGATGAAAAACTTACTTGTATTATCCAGGGTTCCCTAGAGAAACAAAAACAACAGAATATTTTCTTACTGATTCAAAGGCTAGTATTCTCACAATGGCTGTCGGCACATCATTTATCTGTAGAGCAAGATAAACTAGTAGTTGCTTAGTGGAAGGAACTGGAAGCCTCAGAACGAGAGGGGCCAAATGATGCCACTGCAGTATGAGGTCAAAGACCTGGAAAGTGCCTGGAGAGTTGATGATACTGAGCCTCGGAGTCTGAAGTCCATGTGTGATGCTGGCAGCAGAAGATGCATCGGTTCAAGAAAAATACGGCTTCCATGGAATGATTGCCTTCCTCCTTCAGGCTTTGGGACAGTACTACCCACACTCAGTTCACCAGTCCATGTGCTAAACATCTTTGAAAACGCCCTCACTGGTACACCTGGTCACACCAGGAAGTACTTTACTGTGTCCTAGGCCTTGATGAGGAAGGTTAATTATCACAATCACCTTGAAAAAATATGAAACAACCTCACTGAAGTTGGTGGGAAGAAAGCGATACTGACAAGTAGTTTAGGAAGCGAGCAGCGTGTCAGACTGAATGCAAGACAACAAGCGAACGGTCACTGTGATTTAGCTGTTGAAATTGAGTTAAAAATTCTTAGACCATTATTCACGTGCACTGGAATAAAATAGTTCAGTAAATAGATAATGGGCTATGGGAGCCAGCTTCTTGCTGTTGAGAAGAAAATGTGCAACTAAACAAAAGGAGGAAGGTAAAATTGTAAGTTTGATAGTGGATTAGTGTTGAGACATCAGTGTAGATTCATGTTTAACTTAATATAGATACGGATGGTTACATACAACAATGTTAAACATATCTGTGAATACACAGATTAATATGCACAATTTGTTACAGCAATATTAAACATATCTGTGAATACACAGATTAATATGCACAGATTTGATTGCTTTGTTCTTTGAAAAGGAAATTTTGTCTTTTTTTTCTTCATAAGAGAGAACCTTTTTTGTCTATTACTTGTACTCTGAATACCTTTAGACCATTCTTCTCAGCACATGACATACAGTATATTAACTATTGTTATTCTATTATTGTGCCATAAATTTTTTATTCTTTCATAGAAGTCAAAGGAGTGTTTTTATATTTTCTATATGTATTGTATTAAAATACAAGAATAACAAAATATTTTAAAAAGTAAAAAATTCATTAGCAAAAAAGCACACTTGGTACCCAGGTTATGGTTTCCAACAGAAGTCTCCAATAAAAAGAACTACAGTTTCACACATGAATGGTTTATTTTGGGCTTAGACCAGAAAAATCATCAGATGCACCCAGGTCAATTTAGAGCAGTCCAAATCAGGAAAATGCTAAACACACATGTACACACACACACACACACAAACACAAACACACACACACACTCTCTCTCCCTCTCTCTCTCTGAAGGTTATATGTCAAAGAGGCATAGAATTCATCAGAAAGACTTCTTAAAGAATAATGAGAAGAGGAATAAATACACATTGGATTTAACAAAGTACAAATTAGGCACCCATGAGTATGTGCTGATTATAAATGATTGAATAAAGGCATGAGAAATAAAAGATGAAGCTGCTTTGCAGAGTTAAAGTAATTTATGTTTGTTTCACTGTCCAGCATAATTCCCAGTATCCTAATAAAAGCTGTATCTAATGATTGCCTTCCAAAAAGTACAAAATGGAAAGGGACAAAAATAACCACATGTGAGTGAAGCAATCTGACAAATATTACCTAGGTCAGATCATCAATGTCACCATCAACAGAGAGAAGTCATGTTGAGAATACATGTTGAGGATGAACAAAAACTATGGTGACTGATTAAAATTTAAACTCTTTTTTTAAAGTAGATTTATTTAAAGACAAAAACATGAAAAGAGTAGAAATAATACAGAATTTCAAAAAAAGATAAACAGTAAGAAATCATTAGTTGATAAATTACATATTGTCCACGTAGAAATAGTTGTTCAAGTTACAAAATTAAAGCATACAAAGTAGATATTCAAACAGTGAGAGTGTAAACAGCTATGCATGCATGAATCTCTTCATGTACTTCTACCCTTTCTATATTAGAGGGAAAAACAAAACTTAGCAAGACAAAACAAAACAAATTCCTATAAAAAACATGAAACCAAAAAGTCATATAAAACCACAGTACAAGGTGATCTACAATGGTTACTGTGTTGTCTCTTATTATCTTCAATAGAATTGTCTATATCATCAGGCATAATTGAATATAGCAGTATAATTGAATATAGCAGTACATAACAATATTAGCAAAAACAAAACATTGTGGACATTATAAAACTTCAAAGGCAGGTAAAAATCAAACCAGAGTGGATATTCTAGTGAATCTTGTCATCTTTAGTGTAGTTGCCTATATTCTCAGACTTGATACTATCAATTATAACAGCTTTAAATAAATCTATCAATACAAAACAGCAATCTAACAAACCAGGTTCTATTAAGATCAGTCATGGTAAAACATTGTAAGTTATACAGGGCTTTAGATTAACTTAATAGGAAATTAAGGAGGATTACCATACTATATCCTGCCATTTTTGGGATTACTGTCTGTGCCCTCAAATCTAGTACAAGTAGACAAACTGGAACAGAATATAATCCATCTTAGCAGAGTTTTATGAGTAATGTGGGTTTTAAATCCTGGTACACTATTAACAATATCTTCTGCCTTCTTTTTTTTTTTTTTTGGCTAATCCTCCCCTTTCATTCCCACAGAGTGCTGCACAAAAAATTTAAAAAACTTATCATGGTAAAAGAAACATTGCAAAAAAAATGATAAGATGAGTGTTTTTGAAGCAAGGGGGAGTATTTTGAGTAATCTTAGGGGGCTCAATGACAGTATGTCTTTTAGTATAGTAAAATTTTTGTTTAAATATAAACTGTATTTATTGATCACTTCTCATTGATAAAATATTTGCTGTAGTATTTCTCAGGGTAAGAAAACAATTTAATCCACCTTGTTTACTGGTTCTCGCATCATTGGATGTCTGGCTGTTTCCCAACATCAAAATGGGAGTGAAAAGTAAAGTTTTGAATCGATCAAGACATTGAGATGATCATGTCGGTGATTCAACTAAAAACATTCATGACGGAAGATTTCCACAACTGCTTCATACAGGTGAGATTGATAGCACAGTGTGTCTGAACCAGGGGGAATATTTTGAGGAGACTAATGGTAACGTATCTTGTGCTTTAGTAGTATTTGCTATATGTTTTGATCACGTGCATATGTGCTATGCATATGATATAATATATGGTATAAAATTGCACTCTACTTGTAGAGCCTTTCCCCCAAAAGCACATAAGCTCAGTCTAATTATAAGATGTATATCAGACAAATGTTGTTAGAGGAACAATTTATAAAATATCTACATTGTACCCAAAACATCCTTAGTAATCAAAAACAAGCAAGAAGATGAATGTCAAAGTGAAGAGTTCCTTAAAATGACATGAGAATAACATGTTAGAATTATTTGGATGGAATTCTAGACGAAAAAATTATGATGTACAAAAGCTAAGAAAAATCTGAATAAAATATGGCCTTTGATTAAAATGATTATATTGATATTGGCTTACTCATTATAACAAATGTACTGTTTTACTGTAAAAACTTAGTAACAGTGGCAACTTGATAAACACTTTACCAGACATCTCTGAAGTGTGATTTTTTGTAAATCTAAAACTGTTCTAAAATGTCCTAAAATAAAATTTTACTTAATTCTCATTAAATAGGAAAAGCACTCAAGAATAATCACTGTTCATAAAACTATTGCATCAATAAACAATAAAAACATAAAAATAGTTTAAACCATTCATCCTGATAAATAAATGATTTTAGGAGTCCTAATTATAGCAAAGATGACAAGAAGCTTTCATATTTATTTCTTATTAACATGGATGAAACATTTTTACCTTCAATTTTACTGTGTGATTTACATTTTTATCTCCAGGATCCTAAAATAGTCTTTGTTTTAAATGATATTTTTTCTTATAGAGTTAGCACATATTCATCACAAAAATTTTAGAAAATATAAAAAAAAACACTATTACTAACAATCAAAGGTTGCAATTTTTAAGGTTCTAGTATTTAAATTTCTAGTCATAACATTTTATTTGAGCAATAAATATAAAATTTTACAGGAACAACATTTCTATATTAGCACAATATTTGAAAAATTACTGAACTTCATTTAGGCCATTTTGGTACAGATTTTTTCCCAGAATTTTAATACAGTGTTTCATGGGATGTATATTTCTGGGAAGTACAAATAACTTTACCTATAATCATAACGGTGAAAAATATCATACAAATTATTCTTATGTAGTGACATTTTGATTGAATATATTTGCTAATGAAATAAAATAAGTCAACTGAATCTTAAAGTTATTCAAACTGATTGACATCCTAGACGTAGAGCCATTTTACTTGTGAATGAATTGTTTATTCAGCAAAGATTTGCAAACCTATTATATGACAGACACTATCTTAGGACTGAGACACATAGTTCTTATCTTAACAGAACTTTTATTCTAGTGAAGGATGGGAGATAATTCTGCACAAATGTGTTCACCCGTGTGTGTGAAGGGTGTGTGTGGATAATGCCATATGAGGAAAAGTGCCCCTGAGGAGAATAAAGAGAAGCCGGGCGGGAAGTGAGAAGGTTTGGTTAGAGCAAAAAGGCTGCTTTCTGATTGCAGCATCCTAAAGGGTTAGATTTCTCCCAAACAAGAAGAATTCTTAAAATTTTTTTAAGTAAGGGTAAAATGACCAATGCCAACACGGTAAGTAGTAAATGTCGGTTTGAAAATACTGCAGGAGAGTATGATGGAGGTCCTTCCATGAGCAGTTTAATTTCAAAGGCCTTTCTGTACTCTTTTCTTAGTGACATGGAAATTATTAAAAAGCCATCGCATCTATAGGGATACTATGTTTCTTCAAGACTCCTACCAATGACACCCCAACAGCAAGGAGAAAATGTCTAATTACCATCATGCATTTCAAACATAAAACAAAAACATATTGTCTTTGCTGTAGCTCTCTGTTATCAGTTCAGTCCATAGAGCTCTTTGCATAAGATTTTCTCATGTCTTGACTAGGAAACTGGGCAATATTTCTCTAAGTTTATGTCTCTAAATGCTTTTCTACTTTGCAGCTTTAGCTGAAAATGTATTTTTATGAGCCTCAGTATACTTCTCTGTGAAAGGAAAATGATGAGATTTCTGATCTGACAGGTTAAAAAGTTAATCACCTTCTCATCCTAATAATCAGAAAGCTAAATAGACTTAAAAAAAATCGACTTATTTGTTTCATCAGAAAATTGAAGTCATAGGCAAACCATTGTGCCTAAAATTGGAGAAACAGGCAAATGCATGCATAACCAGAGCTGAATCTATGAAGAAAAACTTCAGTGGGATCATCCAGGGAGGGAGACCAAAACCATATTTTACAAATTGAAAGAACCAGCATGCACAAGACTAAGACAAAAAACTGGAGAACCCAGTCATAGATGAGCTATGGTGTATCTCCAGGTACAGTAAATACTAGAGAAGAATCATTTGATGCTTTCAGCAGAAGAAGGGGAAAGGGAACCATTTCAAGATATTCCAGAGCAATTTTTTCTTCCTAATAAGGTTTGTCCTCAAGAAGAAGAAGAATGTTTTACCAGAACTTAACCTACTGGGTTGATATTAGAGCCTTATTCACCTGGAGAAGATAAGTACATAACTCTAGCCTCCTATAGCCACCTTGGCCTACATGAAAGGGGAAGATAAACTGAGAAGCACTGTTCAGTTCACAGTCCAGGGGCATATGCACATCAAATGACTGAAACCTAATCATAGGGTCATAGAGTGCTTCCATTTCCCCTCTAATGATACAGGAAAATCCTTAATATATATGCCTAAAAAACAGAATTTTACCATAAAATAGACAAAAACTACAAGAGAAAAATAGGTGACTGTATTATTACAGATGGAGATTTTAATATTCATCTATTCATAAATGGACAGAACTCGCGGACAGAAAATTGTAAGCATATAATTGAATTCAACAGCACCAAGCAACTGAATATACTTGATATTTCTAGATTTCTTCAGCAATAATGGAATATACATTATTGTCACGCTTGCATAGAACATTTGTGATGAAAGGTCAAATTGTGAGCTGTAAGTCACACCCTAAGAGATTTAAAATAATTATAATCATGCAACATCTGCATCAGACCATCAGTTAGAATAATTCCAAAACACTTTGAAATTGAACCACACATTTCTACATAGTAATTGGATGAAAGAATAAATCTCAAGAAATTCAGAAGTATTTTAAACTGAAAAGAAACACAATTTTTCAAAATGTGTATGATAAAGTGCTCAGAGGAAATTTATAGAATTGAAGTAATACACAGAATATGTGTATATTGGAAAAGAAGAAAGATTAAAGATCAACTATCTAAACTTCTATCACATGAAACTAGAAAAAGAAAATTAAATCCAATTGTAGAGGAAGAAAGAAATAAAAACTAGGAAAAAAATCAGTGAGCTATAAAGCACTAACAGAGAAAATTAATGAAATTCATATCTAATTCCTTGTAAAGGTCGATGAGATTTATAAACATTTAACAAGGAAAATTAGAGAATAAAGGGAAAAGACACAAAATACTAACAACTCTGTTAATAACCTAGACATACAAAGATTTAATAGCCTAGGTTATAGTGATCAACTCCTTAAAAGGCATCTGCCAAAAATCACAAGAATAAATAAATAATTTACATACTTCTGACTCTATTAAAGAAATGTAACCACTGATTAGTAGCTCTACAAAACAGGAAGCACTAAATCCAGTTGGGCTTACTGGTGAGTTACCAAATATTTATATTTTTAATTCTCTAAAATTTCTTCCAGGAGATAAAAACCAAAGTTACAATTTCTAATTAGTTCT
The DNA here is from genome assembly GCA_004027455.1 of Hydrochoerus hydrochaeris. NCBI lineage: Eukaryota > Metazoa > Chordata > Mammalia > Rodentia > Hydrochaeridae > Hydrochoerus > Hydrochoerus hydrochaeris. The sequence continues at coordinate 17,630 of PVLA01005920.1, forward strand.
ATGAATCCAGGCAAGTGTCTGTTTTTAAAATAAGACAAAAACACTACAAGTAAACTATCAACTAATATTTCTTATAAACATAGGTACAAAAATTCCTCAAAAAATTATCAAATCAAATCAAATAATTTATAAAAATAATTACACAGATGACCAGAGGAATTCATTCTAGTTATAAAAGGTAATAAAAAATTTGAAAATCAGTTAATATAACTCACCACAAGCTAAAAATGTCACACAATCATATCAATAGATGCAGAAAAGACATCTAACAAATCTAACCCTTTAATGAGAGATATTAGTGAACTAGGAGTAGCGGGGGTTTTGCTCAACCTGAAAAACAGCATCTTTAAAAATCTTGCATCCAGCATTTTGCCAAATGATAAGAAATTCAAAGCTCTCTCACTAAGGTCAGAAGCATGGAAAGACAGTCCTTCTCAAGACTGGTTTGCAATATTGCACAGTGCATCACAGATTATACAGTAAGAACACAAAAATTAAAAAAAAATACACTCGGAGGAAGAAGAAATAAGAACTGTCTAGCTGAAAATGACATGATCACCTATTTACAAAATCCAAAAGTTTGACAAATATTCTTAGAATTAATGAAGAATTTTAGCAAGTTTACCAGATAGAAGCTTAATATGTAAAAGTCAAGTGCATACTAATAAGTAAAAAAAGTAATACGAAATTTAAAACACACTGGCACTTATATTAGTGTTAAAAATGAAATGCTTAGATATAAATCTAACATATACATGTGTATATATATATATGTGTGTGTATATATATATATATATATGATCTCTATGAACAAACTGCAAAGTTTTGATGAAAAATACAAAGAATTAAGAGACATTTTATATTATACATAAAGAGATATTTTATATTCATGAATAGAAAGACTCAGTATTTTCAAGGGAACAGTTCATCCCATCTTGGTCCATAGACTGCATGAAATCTCAGTCAAAGTCACAGGAAATAACCTTTTGTATATTTGCTATCTGTTTCTAAAGTTTACATAGATCAGCGAGTTTACAGAGTGAGTGACTATTAAGGGAAATGATTAAAGAAACCTGACATTCAAATTCACAAGCCCTAACCATTAAATTACAGTAACAAAACATATTGCGATTACTGGAGTTAACAATAATGTGCCATATATTTTAAAATATTAGAAGACAGGAATTGGAATATTCTTATCACAAATGATAAATATTTGAGGAAGTAGATATTTAAAATCTGTTTTAAACATTACACAATGTGTGTATATCATATGGTATCACATAATTATGTACAATTTTTCTGTATCAGTTAAAATAAATTTGAATTCTTAACATATAAAAGAAGAAAGAATGCAATGTTGCTGAAAGAAAAGACAGATCAATGAAACCTAATACGGAGCTCAGAAACATGCCAATAGGTCAGCTAATCCTTAACAAAGGAGTAAAGGCAGTGAAATCCAGGAAAAAGTCTTTCCAACAAATTATGGTGGAACAAGTGATACATAAACCTGTACCCTTCACAAAAATGAATTCAAAAGGATTATAGACCTAAAAGATCTAAAAGAAAAATAGAAAACTCTGAAACTCCTGGAAGACAGCACAAGAGAAAACTTAGACGACTTTGATGATGGCAATGTATTTTTAGATAGAACACAAAAAGTACAAAACATGAAGGCATAAGTAAGAAGTCACATTTCATCGTGATTAAACATTTTTCTCTATGAATTAAAATGCAAACAGAATAAGAAAAAATTAAAGACAGAGAAAATGGAAAGGAAGCATCTATATTAGATGAGTGGCTGTTACTCAAAATATACAAATAACTCTTAAAACTCAGAAACAGGGAAATGAACAACTTGAATCAAAAAATGCCAAAAGACCTGAACAATTTTCACATGGCAATAGAAGATGTTCACTATCATACATTGTAAGGAATCACACTTTAAAATATTAGTGTAGGTACCACTACATATCTAATGGTTAAATTCAACACACTGACAATACCACAAGGTGATGAGGTTGTAGGACAACAAAAGCTGTAATTCCTGGACGAGAGGAAGACAAGATAACATTGTAGAAGGTAGATTGGTGGCTTTTGGTCTTACCATAAAATTCTGCAATTGTGTTCATTGTTGTTTGATCAGTGAATGAAGATTTTTATGTACATAGAAAACTACACAGAAATTTGTGTAGCAGCTTTGTTCGCTACTGCTCAAACTTGATGTGATAAAATGTGGTACATTCAGATAATGGAATTCTACTAATTGTTGAAAAACTAAATTGTCAAACCATGAAAAAAATATCAAGACAGTGCAACTGCCAAGTATATGAAACAACGCACTACAATGCCATATATTTGGAACCATGTAGTACATACCGTCTTTAATTAATGACGTGTTGGCATCATGCTATATGAAAGGAGAAACTATATAGACAATAAAAACATTAATCTATGATTTAGTTGGAGATGGAGGAATGAATAACTGGGGCTCAGATTTCTAGGGTAATTAAGTTGTTTTGCAGTCCTCAAATGGTGAATACATGCCATTATTTACCCATAGATTACACAACACCGAAAGTGGCCTCTAGTGCAATCTGTGGACTTTGGATGACCTAGACTGTGTTGCTGGAGGTTCATTGATTGAAACAAATGAACCACTATTGTAGGGAGTTTGGTAGTGGGAAAAGTTATGTAAGTGTAGGAACAGGGGTAAAGATTACCTTTCTGAACTTTCTGCACAATTTTCCTGCAAAGCTAAAACTTTTTTAAAAAAAGTTTATTCATATTTAAAAATAAAATACAGTCCATTTGTCTAGCATTTTGTGGACAAGTTATTTAAATTTGCAGGCTTTTTAAACCTACATTTCCATGAAACTATGAAGTACCCAGTAAGATTCCTAAATTCATATGTCTAATCATTCACTCAGTGATTACTTATTGAACATTTATTGTATTCTAGAATATACTATTAAGCAAAAGAGTTACCTCTGCGGTCATAGAATTAATTTACTGTTCACTGCAAGAGATAGACATCAGTGTAATAATGATCTCCCATGATAATGGCTAGAAAGAGGCAGGGTGCAAGAGTGAGTCAGAAGAATGTGGCCTAAGGAAGTCAGGTAAAACTCTCTGAGGAAGCAAAAACCTAGTTGAAGTCAAAGGTGAAATAAAAGTTAAATGCAAAGGGATGATAGAAAAAAAGAATTCTAGGCAGAAAATATTTAGTTCAATATGAAGCATACACAAGTCCTAATATGAGTTTACTGTGAATATAAAACAGTACAGAATAGAATAATTGCTTGCACAAATGCTACTTATGACTTTGATTTAAATATATAGTTCAAACTCCATATTATTGAACTGGTTCTATTAAGAAGATGAGATTGTGAGTGGGTCTTTTTTCTTTTCTATTTTTCTAAATACAGTTAAAATAATTTCAAATAATAGAAATATTTTACAAAAACAAACAAAATAGTTGAATTACCGCCATTGTGTTGTACCAAATAGCTTCTACCCTTGTTCCTTTATTAAAAAATAAATTTAGCATTCAACACCTTATCTTTAATCTATGCAAATTGATTTTTTCCTCAAAAATATTTATTTCTTTTAAGAATTCCCATTTATAACCTACCATTCTGAACACAGAAGACAGCTTTATGAGGGAAAGGGGTGCAGTAACCCCAAAGAGACCTCTTGACCAGTCAGAATGCTCATTATCAGCCCAATTATCCCCTGATAATTGGCCTGCCCATGGGGATAATAGGCTGGGATGACTTAGCTCAGTGCTGACATATTCTCAGCATCCTAAACACTCATTCTAAATGCCTTGATTTTTACAAACTGATTAAGAGAAAAATCTGATTTTGGTAATATACTTTATTTGCTTAACATTTAACTTCCTATGGATGCTGACGGGCCACTCTACTGCAACCAGGGAATATTCCTTTTGTCTAGTAAACTTTGCAGCTCTGGCAGGAAATCTTAAAGTCCAGCTTTCTTATTTTGTCTGTGTACAACACTGCCCACAGAACAAGTCTTCTTACACTCTGACATTTACTCATAAGATAAGACCCTCCGAATGGAGTGCCTGGGCTTGTTAATGCCTACCGGTATTTCAGCACTTCTAGCTGGCTGGCTCATGTCCAGATGAGTCTAGGAAATGGCCAAGGAGAGAAATAGTGGTGGAATTTTTCAGAAGACAGGGTATTTGCTTTTGTGTGTTTCTTGAAATAATTAGGTCGAATTAAGTTAATGCTAATAGTCTAGTGCTTTAAAGTTTCCAATCTGAGGCTCAAATGTTCTCATTTTTATATGTCTAGTGCTCCTGAAAACTTGTTAGCAGGATAAGGATGTTTGGAGGCTTTGAGTTTCCTTTTTCAAAGCTGTATAAATTTATCTGTTTAATAAAAAGTTTGCATACTGGCCAGAAACCAAGTGGACAAACTGTACTCACTAACCCTTTAATACTTGGCTCCTTTGTATAATGACCCAGACCATTATTAGATAATGAAAGAGTGTATGAGAAAGTGGGAGATTATTTATGATGGAAACAAAATGAAACTAATGGGACAAGATTTGAAAGCTGTGATGCATGAAAGGTGCTATGCAGGCAGCGCTGGCACCATGACAAACAGAGATAAAGGCTCAGTGGGAAGCAACAGTGTGAACATGACTATGAAGAAGAAAGAATGGATTTCCTGAATGAATCCTTGCCATCTGGTGTTTGTTTAATACACAATGAAGGTCAAATGGCTACTGATCCTTTTTTCTATAGTCCAGTGAATACAAGAATGAGAGGAATCAATGAGTTTATCGATATGTCTGGAAATGACTCTCTATATGATCTGATTGAGTCAATAAAACTCAAGTAACTTGTCATTACTCTTTCAAGAGTGGTTCAGATCATACAGCTACAATCCTGTCTTTTTAAAAAGCCAATTTGTTGCATCAAATGTGGAAGTTACACTTTTCAAAATTAATGTCATGAATCACTTAATTTTATATGTATGCATAATTAATAAGAAAGTCTAGAAGGAAACTCAAAAAACTGAAAGCTATTCCCATCTTCAAATAAATGTGCTAATCATTTGTTTCTGTTGAATAGTGGTAGATTAATCTTTTCTTTCCACTGTGCTTTTTCTATGTATGAGATTGATTACACACCTATTTTATATAATTATTCCTAGGGGACATATTAACTTTGGTGAAATATGTTTGTTATGCATTATGTGTAAACAGCATACGCTTTGGGAAAGTCATACATAAGTAGAACATATTATTTTACATAGCGTTCTCTTTCCCAAAGGTTGGTCCATTAATGCACTTCCACAGTATAATCTGAAACTCAGCCTCTACTGCTGAAGTTGCAGGGTTTTCTGTTATTTTTCAAGACTAAAATAAAAGATAATTTTTCACAGTAATATTTCTCAGCTGCCATGAAAACAGGGATAGGAGAAGCCAAAAATAGAGAAGCCAGCTGTGAGAGGCTGCTTTTTTTTTCCAGAACAACTCAGAAGTCTTTCGAATTCGTTTCATGAGTGTGTTAATGCAAACACTGTTTCACATGCCTGCTTGCTGTAGTTTAGAGACTGATACACACTCATCCGCAGTAGAATACATGTTATCTTTTGTGCAGGTAGTTGAATCAGAGTTCATCACTGAAGTAGATGCTTTGACTAATCTTTTATCACTTCTTGTTTTGAAGAAGAAAACTAACTTTACTGAAGCTAGCTAATTAAAGTAGAAGTGGGGTAATTATGAAAAAAATTCACTTCTTCAAGTCAACTCATTGTGTTATATTCTAGTGCCAAACATTTTGCTGGTGTTTTGATTTTTCTCTCCCAGAGTGTCAAAGTATTTCATGCTCCCCTGAATATATGAAAGGAAAAAAAGAATCACCCATCATTCTCCCATATAGAGGCATCGTGCCAATATATTGATCTTACTTTTAAATATTTTTTCTTGTATAATTTTGATAAAAATGTAAATAGAATTTTATAATTTGTTGCCTTTGCGTGGTATTTTGTCCATGTATTTCACATCCATGATGACCTCTTTGAAAGCCACATGAACTAGATGTCTTCCACTTTCATTCCCACTGTATCTGTGAGCCTGTATTTTAACACAATGCCTTTAGTACCGCACTTGCATATTTTTATTCATCAGCTGTAAAACCTTTAAAAACTGGAACTTACTCTTTATATGTCTTTTGCAATATAAAAATATATAAGTAACATTTAAAGCTAAGATAACAGTAGGTAATTGCCTGCCAGTTAGAAATTGCCTGTAGACAGGGGCCGGGGATTTAGCTTAGCGGTATAATCTCCTACCTGGCAAGTGTGAGGTCGTGAGTTTGATCCCCGGTACCAAAAAAACCAAAAAACAAAACAAAACAACAACAAAATTGCCTATCAACCAGGGATTTTAAGAAAAAGAGTTACAACAGAAATGCTATGAAACTTTACTGTACCTATTCTATAATCTAACGAGACCCATGAAACTTCAAGATGCAAATACTCTGTTTGATTGAAAGGTTGCCTTATGATCATGATATGATTCATTTTTTGACAAAACATCCATCACTTAGGAGGCCTTGGATCTCTTCAATTGCAAGTGTCATGAATGTGGTCTGGTAGGCACAGAGCTGATGAGGTTTGCTTATATTTTGAGTTAACAAAGAAGGCTTTGCCAATTCTGAGTGTAAAATGACTTTCAGACTACCTCGGATTTTCTCAAGGTAAAAGGTGCAATAGAAATGTCAAAATGAATGTGATGACTATGATTATATTTCCATTATCAACCAATAGGTTTCTCTCTTATAGCTCACTTATTTGAAAGTCGATATAGAAGTAAGATGCAGTTTCATATTCAACCTTTAGGTAAAGAAAAAGTAATTTTGGGATTCGTTCAACATAAATAGACTTAAACATATATACTTTCTTTCAGATCTATGAATCTTAACCATATTCTTATTTTTTCTGTTGTTCTTTTTTTAAAAACAAAAATATGTGGGCATATTGTTGGTTTTACATAGGGATATTGGGATTATGCAAATAACCAATAATTTTAACTGTAACAATTCTTTATTTGTTTCTACTATGTTTCCTTGCATTTTTAAGGATGCCATTAATTAGGTGAAACATGATTATTTATGTGCATCATTGTACCTTTGAATAGTAAAGGCATATTTTAAAAATTTATTAATAGAAATAACTTAATGTCATCCCATTTTAGCTAAAATTTGCATGTTTATCAAAATATATGACTTGGCACATTTAAAATAATAGATAACTTTCAAGCTCTTACCAAACAGCTCTTTTATGGAAAACTATATATAGTTCAAATATAGCTTGTGCGTGTGCATGAATCATTGTATCCTATAATGTTAATATTGTATTTTATAATGTTCTTCTAGATAGTAAACTGAGAACTTTGAGAACTTCCTGAGTAACATACTTTTACTGACAATCATTTAGCTTATACAAAATGTTTTGAGGGCTTCATTAGAAGGGGTGGTAAATTTAATTTTAGATTAAGATTTAAATGAAAGTTATTTCTCTCAAAATATATATTTATATTCAGTATCTAAAAGATAATGCTTTTTGTTTGCCCAACCAGAGTCCAACTAATGGGCAAGCAACAAAACAATTCAAAGGAAATGCTAACAGCACAAAGGGTTTAAAAAGGAAGATGGCCAGAGGATCAAACAATTAACCTCAAGAAGTTGGGTTCAGTGCCTTTATTGGAGGATTAGAAAGACAAAATAAGGTCATTTCTCTTGTATAGAAGAAGATAGAGAGGTCAAGAACTGAGAAACATGGACAGCAAAAAGAAGAGAAAGTACACAGTGGTGACCTTTATTTCCTGCTATGTGACAAGGGTCAAACTGATGGCACTTTCTGAACTTTGAAGACATGATATTCCTTTACAAAGATTTTTGTCCCAAACTTGTACTCACAGAATTTCCTTCATGTAGCAATGGACATTTTAGAATGAACTTCTAAAGCACTAGAGACCTTGACTCCATCCTAAAAATTCATTAGATAATCCATTAGAGCTAAGCTATATTAAACAATATGGCTAGATAAAGAGATAAATGTTAAGACTTTATCTTTTGGATATAGATGTCAACATATCTACGACAATCAAAAATAGCACTTGCATGTCTTCAAATATAACATCTATTCAACAAAGTCTAGATACTTAAATTTTGAGGACAATGTAATTTGTTTCCTGTTTGACACAGCTATTTTACCTTCAAAGGCATAGATATTATATTTTAGTCACAATAGTAGAGAAATTGAACTGTTTCCTACAATAACTGTAGTTTCCTACAGAGTCTCAAATAGGCATGAATCTAAATCTTAATGATATACAAAGAATAATATATTTGACCTAAAGACACAATTATTATTTTATTGGTCTTTGAAGCTTTCTTAAAGGCTTGACAAAAATCTGGTCATGGAAAATCTCTGATAATTTTCTAAGACCTCAGAAGTTATTTTTGTTAGTTTGTTGTTTTTTCTTACTCTTAAATTAAAATAATTTTTCTCACTGTTTCTTTTTCTCCTCTCTAATTTATCTATATCTATCTATATCTGTATCTATATCTATCTATATGAAATGTTTGCAAGAAAAGTTTTGAAAATTTTGGAAATCAGAATTGAGCAAATATTTTTATTACCAAATTGGAAGGAAAGATAAGCTTAGAAATTGTTCATCTATTTGAATTTGCAGTGAGATCAACATTTTTTTTACCCTGCCTTATTTGGGGTGTATGCACACTGGGGTGATATAATTCACCATTGTTCACAGGAAAATCTTGTGACTTAATTTTTAGAAGTGAACTCAAACGCAGTTCTCCCTTAACTGAGTGCATAAGGCAGTGACTTTACTATGGTATATTCTGGATGAGAAGAAAATATTGATGAGTCATAGAAAGTTTAACGAATGCACAGATTTAATTCTGCTTAGTGACTCATCTGTGACTTTTCTTTCTCTTCTTACTTGAAGTGTTTAATTCTCCCTCACTCACAGCAAACACAACAGAGGTTGAAAGAGTATAGATTTGTTCTTTTTTCACTATCAAAATAGGCAAGAAATTGAGGTCCTATCAAGGGATTCTTTTTCTATATGTGATCTGTCATAGAATTCTCTTTCTCCCCTTAAGTAATAAAGCTAAAACCGTTTTCTAGTCTCAACTCAGTTTCACAAAGCTGTACACAAAGTGGACTGTGGCAAAACGAGATGACCAATTTTTGCTTCTACTAATACTTCTGAGGTATTTACTGAGCTAGTTTCTGTGTACGGACCCACCTTCTATCTTCACTTAACAGAATCTCACAACTCAAATTGGCTAGTATTGAGGTGAATCTGGAATCTGTGGGGCTATATGTGGTTTAATGATGAACAATTTGTAATAATCTTATTCAGAACAATGAGAAATTTTCTTCAATTTTGCCATGTTTTGAGAAACATACAGTAAGTCCCAAAGCAAATGACCTAATTCTCTTTTACAATTACATTCTGACCTGTTCATACATTATACAAAATTTTAGCTTGCCTATTCTGAAAAATGAGAGCATAAGTGAGTAGGGTAGGTCTTCTTTCATATTTTACCTCATATGGCATGATTAGAGATGAAAATATTGTATTTAAGACTGTCAGGGAAGAGTGTATTTGGCAAGCACTGTGATGCTTCTGAGGTTTATGAAACTGTGATTTGCATTACAGATAATGTAAATAAGAAGCTAGTAACACTGACCCTGTTTAGTTGTCAGGTCCTGCTAACAATTACAAAGCATCCTAACCTATAAGACTGAAATCTATGCATTTAGAATTCATAAACTTTTGTTCTATAATGAAATAACTATATTGAATAACTTTTTTTCTAGTATAATAATAATGGCACATCCTTTTAGAATATATAAAAAGAAGATAGAGATACTGATATTCTTTGAGGTCAGACGCAGTTTTCAGACACACAAATAACTAAGGGGAAAATGTATGTTAAGAGAGAGTTTTATTTATACTGGCAACACCATAGTGTTTTTTACAATTGCAGTCATAGTTATAACATAAAATTTCACCAAGTAATGGAGTTTTGAATGGCATAGAAAAGCCTCTAGTAATACAGACAGAAATATGCAAATCAACTAGACCCAAGTGTATGCTAATTGCCCAAAACAGCTCTCATTTAACCAACAGTGAGCTATTCCACATTATCTGGAAATCAAATGGATGACTGTGTAGGTGTAAATGCATTTCTAAATTAATTTTCCAATAATAGACAATCTCTAACAAACAGAAACTTGGAAAAATAAACAAGCATAAGGGCAGAAGGATATTTTTTTGTGTGTGATTTTAATAAGTGAGATGTTTTTTGTGTTTAGATGCTGTGGAATTTCATCAACCACACAAAGCACAACAGAAGTAAACTTTGACTAAGGTTTCCTACACATGAGCTTTTGTGTCACTACAAATAATTCATTTTCTTCTTAACTATTAACTACATTGTGCAAAGGGCAAAGCATCAACCCTGTGTTTTATTAAAAGGACATTCTATTTTTTCCTAGAGTCATATCAAGTCTAAAAGTATGGTGTATATTTGCTTATACACTGCATATATTTATTCTGTTACCTTTTATTAGAATAGGACAAATTTCCATTAATAGAATATAAAGAAACTATTGGACACATTAAAAGACATAGGGAATTGTGGTTTTGTGATTCACCCATGGTATAGCTGCTGTGCATTCCTATAATCATAGAGCTTAAAGTGTTCTTAAAGAAGTCTGCATAAAATATGTCTAATTTATACAAGAAGGAAATGGCAGTAAAACAATTTCTCTACTCTCAGTCAAATAACTAGCTACATCTGGATTTAGAAAAATAATATAGTGCTTTTTAAATAAGTTTTATGTGGTACATAAAACATCTAACAAAATTAGAAACAAATTTCTGATGTTCAAAACCAGTGTTGTTTCCAGGATGAAATATTACTAAAACACTGGATATAACAGACAGAGCTATAGATTTCACTGATTTCTTATAAATGTGGCTAAGTTTCCTACTCAAGATTATCATAAAAGTCTAAGAATCAATAAATGCATAAAGTATATGTACTCATGGTTTATTTGCTGTTATATCAAATAAAATTTTACATCAAAATGCATGACAATATTTTACGATAGAAAGAAACAGTAGTTCCAGGTTATACACCCTGTACATGTTAAATTTTCCTTTGTGTTGATCTCTTGCGCTTTTGTATTTCTCTTGTTTTAATTTACATAGCAGAATCCAAATAGAACATGTGAATTGTTGAAGACAAGTTATTAGATTAAAAAAAAAGAAAGAACAAAGAAATAGAAATTTGTTTTAGTGATTTTACTAAAGTTAGAATTAAGAATTTCATATCTCTTGTGTCTTATCTTTCATTTTGGCCACTTCTTTATGAGAAGTTTCTGTGCTGTTGAATTTAATATCTCTAACTTCTTACACAGAAAATCCATTAGAAATGATAAGAGTGCTGGTACAGACAGTATACTTCCTGGCATTAATTTTATTAATATCCATCAAGTAATAGATATGCTCAATGAGATACTCATATTATGAATAAGCATAGAAAGAAATATAGTTCTTGAGTAAACACCATGGTATGATTCTCTCCCTTTAAATTCAGTGCAGACAATGTACCTGAACATTAAAATTGTTTGTAATGTCGATTAACTGCTATGGGTGTTTGTAACCATAGAGAAATTGGAAAGCATCAAGTGATTTTTAAATGGCACTTACATTGCGACAAGTGGACTAAAGAATGTATTTACTTTTAAATTGCTTAAATATCAAGGGCAAACTGGTTGGCAGATGACACAACAGATGTTAATTCCAATTCTCTCTTCTTTCTTCCAACCCAGAATTGTTACAGCAATTGGAGATCTGAGGGTGCTGTAATAGTTCAATCGATATTAGGTACTTATGTGTAGCAGCTAGGCACAAATTGTTTCTTATAATAGAAATAATTCTTTTAACTGAAACTGTAAGAAAATTAATATGTATGGAAATATATATTGGCAATAATATTGTTATTTGGTTAGAGGCAGGCAGAGGACTGGTGAGCATCTCATAGACTTTTATCATTGCTAATATACTATTTTAAGAATAAAATATTTACACTTTAAATGGCATTCTTAGATTAAGTCTGAAAACAGTTTTTCTTTTCTTTTTTTTTTTTTTTTTGCTTACACAAACACCCTTAAAAGAGGGTAATTAGTGACCAGTGGCTAAGAAGACCTCTGTCTTGAGAGGTTATGGCTAAGCCTCTTGAAGATTCTCCATGTAAACAAGTCAGACTGCATCACTCATTATCCCTCCTTTGTTTACTTGGAAAAAGGTTCAAACTATTTAATGAGAGGATTACCCATACTTCAACTCTATTGAAATAGATTAATTGATATTTTCCTGTTGGAGGTTTCACCACTTGCATTTGGCGCCCACCCTTCTATTGTTGTTGATGCTGTGATCAACAGAGCAAAGTTGTTTAAAGGTTAACCAAATTTTACGGCTTAACAGTACTCAGACTAATTATATTTTTTCCTTAGTAATAAACATCATTTTCTAAGGACTGTTGACTTATTTGAAAAGACTATGTTTCAAACTCTACTAGTCTGAATAGAAAATTTTATGACTGATACATAGAAATTGTTTTATATTATAGATGAAATAGAGCATGTATTTGAAATGGATTATTAAAATATAGAGCCAAATTTCCATGAAAACCTAAAAAATAATGTATTTTCCACTATATTATATATAGAAGATTTTGAAACATAATTTCAACATTTTACTATCTTCATGGTAACACAATATGAAAAACAAAACTTGCACCATTTTGAGATACAATTCTGTGATAGAATTCTTTACAAAAATTTTCCCAAAAATATGTGTATTATGGACATATGGCTGCATATTTGGGTAACACCATTTGCATTTTTCAGACTTGCATTTTTTTAAGCACTAGCTTGGCTTTTGCTGTCAGAATGGCAAACTGCTAGAGTATTAATCTGAAATTCTTTAACTCTTTGTCACTTTAGCATGTTATATAATGCTAATATGTTCACCTTTTCATTAAAAAGTAACCTAATATGTTAGAAGCAGTAAAATAAAAAAGACTTCAAATCATAAAGTTTAATAAGAAGAGGAGTTACATCATAGTGTGAAAAAAAAAGATAGTGTCAAATTCCTATCTTAGAAAAAATATGCTTTACAAAATTACTGGTTAAAAATCATGCTAAACTGATTTTATTTTAGATTAATTCCCTGGAAGGATTTGTGATTTTTTTTATAGTTTTCTAGGGTTACTTTGTAAAATCGGTTTTACTTTAAACTACATTTAAACATAACAGATTGGAATATAGAACACTAAAAAATTATGATGAGAAAATAAAGATAAATACAACTCTGACATTAGTTTCTTATGTCGATTATACTTTCGTTGGAAATGAAATTTCATTTGCTGTATGCTTTCTAACACACATCTTTAAATTTCTTTATGATGTATTTTTGATGTTAAAAATGTCATATATTGTGTACATGGCTTACCACATCATTTTAAGACACATTTATTCCAGTAATTTCCACACATAAAATATCAATCATTATTTAAGGTGACCATTTATGGTTAATAATTCACCTATCTTATAGAATTCATACATATCTGAAATTATGTTATTTAAAAAACATCTTTTGACTTCATTAAATATCATTTAAAATTGGTAATTGACATTACCAATATTTTTTTATTTTCAGATAACTACTCTCAAGGTTTGTGTTACATCTATATATGTTAAAATATGCACTTTTAAAAAATTTTGCAATATTGTGCATTTATTTGGACATATTGCAGGCATATTTGGACATACTGTGGACATATTTGGAATATTTCAGTTTTTCTCTTAATTGATGTTCTATATGGATACTTATATTCCCAAGCCACTTCAATCTGCTTCTTTCAAATCTTGTTTTTGCAGTGTGTTTACCTAATTATTATTTATTTATTAGTTTCAGCAGAAGTATTTAATTAATTAGCATCAGATTCAGCGATAAAAGTAAATACCAACACATAAATTATGTCACTGAATAGGTATACATTTCTTTGGCCCTAATTCTGACAAATGCAGTTAACCTTATTGATTTAGTTGAGTACATTAAAATAACATAATAAAAATATTTTACCACATGACAACGTAATGTGACCACTGTGTCAGCCAGTTTGACCTTTAAAACTTAAATGCACAGCCTAACACTGAACATATTGATTCTTTAGAAAGTCATCGTGTAATAAATATGACATTATCAGTTTAAGTCTGGGCAGTCCTGTTAGGCTGCTAGAGAGCAGGAATGTAATCAGAGAAAGTATTTGAAAGATAATCTGTCTTTATTCCCCTCCTGTGAAGCACACATAGAGAGAATTATAAAATAGCAATAATTGCTGAACTGGTTGTTACATAATCTGTGCTAGACGAAGAAGTACTCATACTCAAGTGATGCTGTTATAGTTGAGGGATGTCTGGTACATTCGATTGCCATGGGTTCTTAGAACTAAGTTAATTCTTTAATATGTTAGAAGATTTCTTTCAGAACTCTATATTAACTCACTGAAAATTTGTAGTTCTAAATATTTCAGCATATGACAGACAAAATTATCAGGCATCAGGTAAATGAAGCTGAGTTAGAGGGGACTCTAGCTAATAGTCTAGAAGTAGAGTACTTTTTTCAGATCATGTGCAGAAATCATCATTCATGTGCATACATTTCAAAAAATTGAGGTCAAACAGAATAGCTAATATAAATGTCAATAGTTTAACCACACCATGTGCTCTTCGCTCCAGTTTTAGCATTTTGTAAAGGAATATAAAACCAGAAGACACTATTGGAAGATGAGAAAATATGATCAGATCTTAATAATATTTTAAAACAAAATGTACTTAATCCAGCTATTAAAAGGCATAACTTAAACAGAAGGAACATAAGACTTAAACAAAGCAGAAGACAGCTGTCCAGAAATTATCAATTGCTAAGCACACAGATTGTGATTAAAATTTAATGTGGCTTTTAAGCAAAGATTTTGCTTATCAGAGAGAAAGAATCTCAGAGAAAATATTGTTATTGATTTCATCATTTTAAATGTAACCGATCCTTTAAGTAATTTTTCTGACTTTCAGCACCATGTTTTAAACTGAATGCTTAAATGGGGTAAATTATTAGTGGGTATGTTCATTGAATATTCCAAGCCAAATGCATAAATTGTTCTCCAATGCACTCAAAGTCACATCTGTTGAAAACAAAACACAGCATTCAATCCACTGAGTAAAAACAAAACACAACTGTAGGATACTTGGATAGTCAAATCATGTAAATTAAATGGTATCTAAAGTGATATTTTTATTGATTTTTTTCAAGAATCTGGTCTCTGGAATTAATATATATTGATTACCTTTTATGTACTCTAAAGTAACAGTAAAGTAAAATGGATCCACTGGAGAAAACATACTAGCTTCAGAGTGAGGGAATAGAAATAGACTGCAACTCCTTTTAACAAATAGAATACCACTTACATTAGCTTTTTAGATAAAGTACTGTATAGTATCATTGTTTCAATAAAATTAATTATTACCATGATAAATCATAATCATCTTTCTGATCCAGTAATACAATATGTTGAGTAATTATTTAACAATAGAAGAGAGTAGAAAGTTCAAAAGGCAATTTTAGCTTTGTTCCCTGGCAAGTTTAGCTTTGTTCAATCAATGTTAGGTGTCTAAAACTTTATCATAGATTTAAAAAATATAAGCACATTTATTTATTAATTCTGTAAATAAATATTGTCAACCAAATAAACATTGTCACACTTTATCTTAGGCACCATGTATACATTCACAGTCTCATAATAAATGTATACATGTGGACAATTATAAATGGTTAGGCCTTTTCTGTAATGCATATCAATTGTTATTACAATTATCAGTTGTAATGCAATCAATGTTATTACACAGTGAAAGATGAACCAAAAAAAATCTATGTAGCACAAAAACTGCTTAAAAATTTTCCATTTTTCAGAAATGCAACACACAGCTCTTAAATTGAATGTGTTTTAGTAAGACAAAATATATTCTCTAAATTTGAAAACCTATTCAACTTTTATTATTAACATATTACATGTATTTTATTATTACAGTTGTTCTTGCATTCTTAATTGTGGTTTTCAATTGATTAAATGGTGTTATTCTAATTGCCATTGGCAACACAAAAGCGCCAAGCAGCTAATATACTTCATTTTTTAAAAAACAAACCAAAAAGGGATAAAAATGGTACAGGATTTCCAAAAAGGCAAAGAAATAGGAAATTAATACTAGCTAATATATTGCATATTGTTATCTTGAAAGTAGTTGTTCAGATTATAAGATTTAGTCATGAAAAAATGATCAATCAGACAATGAAAACACACTGTGTTTCTTTTTGATGAACAGAGATTAGTAGCATAGTTATCTCACTTGTTTATATTTACAAACACACACACACACACACACACACACACACATATATATATATATATATAATCTCTTGCCTTCTTTCTTTTCTCCTTTTCCCTATCCTAGTTGTTCTCTCCTTTTGAGCACTTTCTTGCCTTTTCATTTCTATAATATCCATTGTACATTTTGGATCTTATTTATTCTTTTTTTTACACTAGAGAGACCATACAATATTTACACATGCAAGTCTGATTTGTTTCACTTATGAGTATTGTCTCTAGTTGCATCCATTTACCTATAAAATCCTCAAATTTATCCTTCTATAATGAGTAGTACTCCATTGCATGGAAATACCACATCTTTTTTTATCCATTCCTCAGCTGATGGACATTTGGGTTGTTTCCAAGATCTGGCTATTACAAATTATGCAGCTGTCAACATGGGTGAACATATATTGCTGTGGTATCATGTTTTCAATTCTCTTTTTATGCACCGAACTTCTGAAAGTATAGGTAAATAAAAATATAGATACAAACTTGTGTATCCGATGATTGTATTTTCACTGTTTAACCGTAACCCAAATAGACCAAACTATTAGTAAATTAAAGAACATGTTTTACATATCCTTTTTGTATCTTTGATTAACAGGGGTCTACATAATCACACAATCCTATATTGATACCAATAAAGTTTTAAAAATCTCCTAAAAATAGAATATGTGTGATCTATCCATGTAGTTAGTATTTTTTAGCATTTCTAGTTCATCAAGATTAAAATTTTACCAATAATAAACTGAAATCTCACTTTTAAAGAAATAATCTTGCTTACCGATGATTAACTTACACCGTTGAAATTACATAAAACACTTCTGAATACCATCACAGGTGATAATCCAATGGCCATACAACATTGGTTAAGTTTTAATGGGGAAAAGTAGAGGAAATGAAGGAAAAGAAATGTTTGGTAGTATCCTTAATTTTGAAGAAAAAGATAAGTTGATTTGCTTTTAACAAAATGAAAAATATTGATTATTAACATTGTGATGCTTACATGTATGCCTTTATTATTATCTATAGTATTATTTTTATTATTATTTTGTAGCAATATATTATGGGCTTTCATTCAATCTTGTGCAGACAAAAATGATTCTTTCTTGAATTTTGAAAATTCCAGTCCCAAATTTTTCAGGTCACAAATGTTTAGTGCTGTAAGGTACAACATTTATCACCTAGATTAACTTCCATGTATCCTAAACTTCAAAAATATGATTAAACTCATTTGGAAAATCTAAACTGTATTTGCAGAAATTCTTCTACACATTAAATAATCTTGAGAAATACTTACTTGATAAAATTACAGAATGCTTTTAATCAAATGTAGGGCCAATGAAACCTTTGTATTTAAGCAAGATCTGTAGTCACCGTGGATATCATGATGTCCTTTAAGTAGGATACCCATAATTCCTAGAGGGCAGTGCCAATGACTTGGTAGTAATTCCCTTATCCTCTGCAGCCTAGGAACATTTTGTCAGTATAATGCATTGTTTTCATAACAACTTGCCCAACCTCCTTTTAAAGAACATCAAAATTTCAGTGTCTACATTAGCTCACCTTATCTCCTTTCCTTGCCAAATTCCTTTCAAATATGATTCATTTTAAAAATGTTATGTTTCTGCATCACTTGTTTAACTCAAGATCCAAATTTTTATTTTATTATATCTCATTCCTGTTTGTTTTACCTAAGGGACCCAGGTATTTCTACCATTGGTCTAATTATATTTTATTTTTTCCATAGGTTTCACTTAATCGCCTTTTGCATCAACTACTTTTTTAAAAAATGATCAAAAATGCGAGGCAAAGTGGTTTGAATCTAGAATCTTAGCTACCCAGGAGAGAGAAGGAGGAGGGTTATGACTTTGGGTAACATCATGAGACTGTCTCTTATAAAAAAAGCAAAGCAAAGCAAAGCAAAGCAAAGCAAAGCAAAGCAAAGCAAAGCAAAGCAAAGCAAAGCAAAGCAAAGCAAAGCAAAGCAAAAAAACAACAGCAACAAACCAGAGGCCAGGCATGTAGGACTAGGAAAGGCAGCCTGCTTACCATGCTAGAGGTTCTGAGTTAAATCCTAAGCACCACAAGAAAAAAAAATGAAGAAAATAAACAATTAAAAAATAAAAGTTGGCAGAAAATTATCTCACATGGTGATTGAAATGACCTAAAGAAATAACTAAAAGTATTGAGTACTGTGCATGTCATGTGGTAAGCACTGAGCATACAAAACATTATTAATACTGATAAATATGATGACACAAAATGTCAGAAATACATGACTTTCTATAATGTTTTATTCTAATTCTTCTTACACCTCATAAAAGACTTTTTTCCCCCTCATAGGGGGTTACCAGTCACAAGAAAAGAAGGTGATAACTTGAAATAAAGACCCTTCAGCGTGGCCTAGAGTAAAACTACAATGAAATCAGTTAGTAGAAAGTTAACATAGAGACATGTTGCAGTTTCTAAGCTGATGCTTTAGAATTTAACACTTCCTTAATGCCTGTATTGCAGTTGTTCAAAGTTTTCGTGTATTTTCTTTCTGTGTTGCTTTATTCTGCACTGGAATTATCTTCACTCTTAAAGTGAAAACCTTTATTTAGAAAGCAGAATGAGTTCCTTTCTACCACCATATTATGTTTAGATTTATGCAAGCCTTCTTCTTCCTCTCCCCTAAGATCCTTGCTTATAGATCTTTTGCAATTCTTTTAAAATGTCACTAATATCGTCATTACATGTCTTTCAAAAAAGAATTATCGCTAGGACCTTCATATTTTTCCCTTTTCTTCATTATAATGATTATTAAAAAACAGCAAGTCTAAGCTTCAAATAGTATTTAAATACACCTTTGAAAGCTAATATGTTATATTATGCTAAAATAGCTCCCTTTAAAATTTGATATTTTATGTTGCAAATAAGGTTAAAATGACAAAGAATCCAGGGTTTTTGGAATCTGGAGGTCTTGTTACATTAATCTCAGGTCAGATATTGTTTTATGAGAGACCACAGTAGTTTAATGGGTATTTGTCAATTTAAATGAAATTATAACTTTAGAGACAGTAACTTAAAAAACTTAAAAGAGCCACATGATATTATGAATTACATCTTACACACATTAAGAGTCTTAAAGCAAGGAAACCAAAGATAGAAAATATTGGTTCACATTTCAAACCTCAATAAGTGTGAATATAGCTTCAATTTAATAAAAATACATAATGCTACTTTCCTTGGGTTAAATGTCTTCCAATTGCCCTTGGAATGGGCACTTGTTTTCCCATTATTGGCCGCTTTAATTGATTTATTCTCTAGTTTTCTCATTTAAAGATCACTTTATAGTATTTGGTGCTCTTCATCTGAGTGATGGGTTCTGCTCCTGCCTGATTTAACAACACAACAGTTTACATATTTTTGAACTTGATCTGAAAACTGATTTAAAAATCTATATGGACAATCCAATTTCCCTGAAAATATATACACACAGTTTTGCTCAGAGGTGGCTAAAATAAAATAAATTTCATTTGAGGAGACAGGAAGGAAACTGAGACAAGAAAACGAAGATCTTGAAGTAAATGGGTACTCACCATGACCAGGATCGAAACCCACTTCTCCCTGGAGAATATTAGAAGAAGGTCTAGAAGACAAGCATTGGAAAAGTAGAATGTTTGTACTTTTCTTTCTAGTGGACTGTGTTAAATATTCAGCAAAAGAGGGGATCAGTTTACATAACTCTCCTTGTTTCTCATGTATTGACTGACAGGTGCTGTAAACATACATAGACAAACACGGTTCTGGGCATGCAGTACTTCCCTGGTCCTGCAGAAGACAGGCTGTAGCCTACAGTGATTACACACAGAAGACCGAGGCCTCAGCAGACATACCTTGCTCAGAGTGGGGAGGGAGATTGCTTGGTGATTTTGATTCTTCAGAATATTCATTCAAGGAAATGGGTTCATTTCAGAAACAAGTTACTAAGGTAGAGAGTAATCTTGCTTTGATTCTGGGCCCTTGACTGAAAGTTTAACTAATACTTTGGAAATCTAGTTGCAGAAAGAACCTCACTTTGTGAATATCTCTCTTTTTTTCTGGTAGCAAACCACCAATCCACATCTCCTTGATTTCACTGAGAGTAAAACTTGCAGAGGTCAGAGAGCAAAAACTGACCTTGGTTTTGAGAGGAGAACCAGTATTTGAAACATCCATTAATTCACGATCCAGTGATGACATAGTAAATAAATTATGACTGTTTACACTAAAGACTAAGAATCTCTTTTCTACACTATAGGCAGTGATTTGGCTGAGACAGTACCATTCTGTGATACTATCACACACTACCTTTTTTCTCACTTGAATTGTACTTTTGGCTGTCATTTGCGCTTTTCAATAAAGGTTTACATTAGTAGACGTTATCATAATAGCATATCTTCTTTTCCTGAGTTGATATACAAATCAAAAAGAAAGGATAAGGCCAAGACTCCCTTTGTCCTTGGAAGAGTATGCCATCTGCATTTAGCTTATGATATTCAGCTAGGAACAAAATTCTAGCATAAGGATGTCGTTAATACAACCCTCAAGTTAAACTGTAAATTCAAAATACTTAAATGCCTCATAATAGTCAAAGCCAGTAAAATCGACCCTGTATATTTTTATTTCATCTCTGTTGGATCATATGATATTTAATAATTGGTTCTGGCACCTCGTTGCAAATTATTATAACTTTGAGATTCAACAGTCCTATTGAACATATGGGCAGCACAGGCTCTGAACATATATATGATACAGCCTCTCAAGAGGACCTTCTGTCTTGTTTTCCTTAGCTTGGAAGGGTCAGGTAAATTTTATTGTGTCATCATGTGCTCAGATTCCTCAGTCTCTCTTTTGCAGGGTAAATTCTTAATGGAAAAAAAAATTTTCCCCTAGCTATGAAAACAGAGAAATTCATGCATCTGAAATCTTACTAAAGCAGTATAAAGCTATTCTAGCATAAGTGCACAAGTATTCATCAACTCTAAATAAATTCTATTACTTAATACCACAATGTGTTCTGGTTTAGCTACAAACTACAAGTGTTCCTGGAGCAAGGAGAACTTCCCATGCCATTGAAATTATATGATAATTCTTTGCTAATCTTGGAGAAATTGGAAAGTTGACAATGAAATACACTTGGCCCCAAGAAACCTTCCATATAGCTAGACATTCTTGCTTCAACAGTTCCACCCTCCCCCAGCTCTATTCACAATAACACACTGAGACAGTATGGAGAAAGCATTCCATCCCACAACCCATTAAAGTTATTTTCAATATTCCTGCTGCTTTGCCTCTGTATCTAGCCTGTGTGCCTTGATTTGCTCTTGTATTATTTCACATTAATTGCCATATTGTTTATTGCCACATTCAAACATACCATAATATGGGCACAGTGGCAATAATTACACAGTAAGTTGTCTTTCAAAAGAGACGTCGAGATGGACAGTAGTGGGTGGGGTAGGCAGAAGGTTATGATTTATACCTTATGTTGACATTATAGAGCGGAGCTGGTTCAATTTCTCTTGATTTCACTATAATATCTAATGCTAATCTCTCTTTGTCTGTCATATAATTAGTCATTACTAAGACTGCTATACTGAAAAGTTCAAGGGGTGGGAGCAATGGTTAAAGGAATTTTTCAAGCAGTGATTTTTTTCCACTGCGACTGCAATATTATAGCTTTAAAATGGCATAGTGGTGGAAAAGAAATAGTCATCTTCAATGTACTTGTAATTCCTACTCATTATAAATTGAATATCTCACTTTATTTTAACATTTCTGTATAAAAGTGATTTCCATAGCCATGCTTGTGTACTTGTGTATTTGCTTTTATTATCTCTCAAAGGCATTGTGAGGCCTTTTGTTATACAGATTGCAAAAATTCACCTTTCTGTGAGCCATCCTCCCATCCTACACCAAGCCGATGATGAGAACTGTGTTCACAGTTAGGTTGTGCTTTGACCAAGACAAATACCAAGAATCATTTCAACCCTGGTGAGCAGGGTGTTGGGGTCATGATTAACTGTGGCTGAGGATCATGTGGCTGAAATCCCGTTCATATCACAGAGATGAAAATATCTTCTGCTTCTGCGGATTTGCTTTGAATTAGAGATTGCTTGCTTGGCATCACGTAAGCCAGTAGGTGGAGTGCTTGTTAACAGTAATTGAATATACAGAACTTGAACTTAAAATAAGTGGAAGCCACTTTTCTTGTTATAAACTGCTAAAACCGTATTTACTCTGAACTCTTTTATTGAGTATATAATTAGCTGGGGAAAAGTTACGAGGACAGGGTTGAGATGCGCATAGGTCTATGGTTACATGGTAGAATACAGAGGCAAATTGTGCCCAGGAAGATAAACACATCATATGGCATAAATCTTATATAAAAGGACACTATCTCACATATTCAACTGAGTTTGATTTGGTAAACAGACCATAGACTCTCTTTTTAAAAATTCATTATTTATGCTCTTCAGAGCATACACAAAGGATACACTCTGATGAATTGTACCTGAAAATCCTTGGGTTAACTACATATACATGTTGGTAGTCATAGTAAATTCAGCACCTCAGAAAAGTTGTACTATATGGCTCTAAAATAAAGTGTAACTTTCTCCTAAGAGTGCCTTGTTTTCCTCCCGAAGAAGTCTTTTCAAACGTATTTAAAAGCTGCAGCTTGAGACTTGCTAACTACATCACTCTAAATCTATCTATATCACACCTAAAGATGTTAAAGCAACATTTAGAACTCTGAGGAGAAAACAAGCAACAGAATTTAGAAAGCAGGAACCACATAAAAATAAGAAAAGTCTTCAGTAGTTTTTTAAGAATGTGAATTATATGATGTGAAGTAGATGAAAATGTGGAAGTTTAAAAAAGAATCTCTTTTTCCATATCAGGAATACTTAACATGTCTGATTCTGTGGTTTGCAAGAACTGCAGATCTGTGAGGCTTGGAAATACCATTTCATCTACAGAGCTACAGAGCAAATAATTTTACTGACATAACAACTGCTGACATAACAATGATGATTTCATTTAAAAGTAATTTCTATCAGGACTCTGCTGATTTTTTTTTTGCTGTGAGTAGACCAGCATGTTCTCAACACCTACTAAATTTCATGTAGATTTGTGTGTGTTTTAAATAAGTGACTTTTTCATGGTGAGTTGAAAGTAAAGGAATAGGTGAGAATTTGGAAGATGAAACCAAATTAATCACCCAAAATTTCATAAGATAAATAACCACTTAAAGTATTGGGTAGTTTTACTCAAGTCAAGTTAACATTTCATCATTTTCTACCTTTTCAAGCAGTTTGGAGATCAAAACAGAAACTTCTTCTGGCCATAAAAAGGAGAAATAATATATATTGCTAATTTAAAATGACATTTAAAAAGTCGTGTTTTCTATTTCTTATCTATGGAAAAAAGGATCTCAAAACATCATGGGATTTGACCAGTAGTTAAATGTGGTAAACTACGACAGAACATGAGTTAGATCCCTTGGCCAAGAAAAGAAGCTATTGGGATTTATTATTTATTTATTTTGAATTGGAGAAGAAGTGTGAATATCAACGTATTCGAATTCCCAAGGCATAAGCTAGCCTATGAGAAAACTACAAAGGTATTATATTAAGGAAGGAATACCTTTGTCTAAATCATCCTCCACCCTCATTTATTTCTCCAGATTTCACAAATAACATTGCTCAGTTGCACACTTAATACATTTTTTAGCCTCTCATTCAAAGAAATATCCAGCTCACTGGCTTTTAGTCAGTTGTCATTCGCTTTCATCTTGTTTTTCTTGTATGTTACTTACCCTTAGATATTGAACTATGCCATTTGCAGACAGTGAGCATCTCTTGATAGTAAATAGGCAATAGATTTAACTGAGAGAAAGAAAAGTGCTAGCTACTTTTAAGGATGCTTGGTCTCTCCAAGATTATATTCTCTCCTAATAGAAGCTGTGATAGACCCTGAACAGATCCACACTTAGAGTGTTGACTTGCAGAATGAAATTCTCTGCACACAAGCACAGCAAAATATTTTGGTGAAAAGTAATTATCCGAAACAGTGACACTACTAAATTAGTGAACTACATTTCAGCACGAAGCATGAGTTGTCCCTGCCCATTCTTGTTCCAGACCCATCTGAAATCAGCAATTCAGCTTAATGATGTCACAACATTTGCCAGGCTATGGGCATTGAAAGAAGACATAGGACTGCTCTCATATGAGCTTCGCCTCCTCTCTCTCGACGTACAAACAGCCCCATCTGTCTCACTCTTACGCAAACTTATCCTTGAAACATCATTCTATTATTATCATGGTTGCTCTTTAAAATTGGTCCTTAACTTTAGATTGTGTTTTGGGAATCAGATTTTCAAAATCACCCAGAAATCTTGTTGGCTGATTTAAATTGTCGATAGTAATATGCCCTGGAAACTACTCCCTTCACGGAACAGCTGCAGTGCTCTATGTTTCTGTTCACTTACTAGAAGGTAAGCTTGTGTGAAATAGAGATAGCCTACTTTAAAAAAAAATCACAACAAAGAATTCAACCCCTCCCAACCTCTAATATTTTTCAAAGTGTGAATTGAAGAGGACTTAGAGACAGATGGGTCTGGGTGATCAAGTTACCTGTTATAGCGGCACATCTGCCGGGGCAGTCAATCACTGTGATGGCTCTGGCAGGTCGATGGAGCCTGAGCAAGAACCGTAATGCAGACAGAAGAGCGACTGGGGAAGGGCAGACCTCCTGCCTGTCTCCTGGGTTTGACTGGTCTGAAAGCCGTACTTGAATTTGCTCTGTTAAAAATCTGTCTGTCTATTAAGCAATGATATTGGCCAAGAGACTTAGGTTGCTGATTTTTTTTAAGGCCAACATATTGAACACATATGATTTGAAATGATTGGAATAGCATGTTCAAGCTATCAGTCAATATTTGGTTGTATTTGGGGAATGTGGTAGTGCGGGGTGAATAAGATTAGAAAGAGAAGTGGGAAATAGTTTCAAATTTACAGTTTTGCCCAAAGTTTCAAGGAGGAAAAAATGCATAAAGCACTGATTCTGAGATGCCTGTAATTGAGAGTTCAGTACACTTAAAATTAGCTTTGAATAAAATAAAGGTAATTCTTAAAACATCAAGAACCGAAATTTAACTAAATTTATAGAGGCCTGATACATTACTTTCTCTGTATATTTGATATTTTCCTCCATCCTATAATCATAAAGTGAATCATTTATTATCTTAATAGATGCAAATATTTGGCAATAGTGAACACTAGAAAATATGGAGCAAGTGATTCTGATAGCACAAAAAATGGAAAAGATGTATTTCAATTAACTGCAGCATTAATTACACTACTTATATGACACATTTTAAAAATGCAGGTGTTGGAAGACAATAGAAGCTCAAAAATATCTTGATTCCTTCCAGTGACTAATTAATCAGTTATTGAAACCATGTGACTCTAAAGCAGTATCAAATAAAATCTCGAGCGTCACAGAAATACCTACATGTAACATAATAGCAAGAGCTGTAGCAAGTTAAATCTATGGTTTGATAAATGTATGTATTCATGGCAGTATGTATATATATGTTTATATTTGTATGTATTTATGCATATTTTTAGTTATGATTAGAATATGTATTTATGTATTTATTGTTAGAATACATATTTCTTTGAGAAGTAACAGCAAAATATTCTGTAAGATAAGCATTATTATTACCCCACTGTAGAACTACAGTGAGCAAACATTGCTGAAAAGAGGGCAAAATGTTAATACATGCAGAACTGCTGTTAGTAGCGATTTTCTCCACAATGCCAAACTGATGGGGATTCGTGAAAGAGCCATTAAACAGATGCGTTGCTTTTCAATACATTCTTCAAGTATTTTTGCTCCCTCATCCACATTTTTAGTAAATGATGCTAAATGTTTTCAAAATATTACTATATTGGCTGTTTTTGACTTGAATTTTTTAAGTGGACTCATATTTAGCAGCAGATGGTTTGAGATACCAGAAATGAACTGGAGTTAGTTATTTAGGTTCAATGTACAAAATCTCATACCTCAGTTTATGAGATAATAGAGATGTCTTAGAGGAAATCATCATTTTCTTTAAAAAATTTCAGAACTCAGAAATAAGATTTTTTCCTAAATTAGAATTCTCTCTCATTTTAGAAATGTCACAATTCAGTAGTTACTGATAAAATGTTGAGTCTAAATCCTCCCAAGCTTTTAAAATAGGTGATATTTTCAGTTACATTTTTATTTTAAAGATTTTTTTTAGAAAACTATTGTCCAATAACTATTTTGATAAGAATATACTTTTAAAAAGTATTTTGGAGAGTAATGCATTATTTCAGGTGACTCCTGGGTAACATGCAAATGACCTGTGGTAGACAGGTCCCATGTCATAGATATTGTAGTCAATAACATGATAGCTATTTTTTTCTTGAGAGTTCAAAAATAAAAAGTTTTTGATGGTTTGCTTCCTGTAACCAGAGATATGTGAATTCATTGAGGACTTGCCAATTGAATTCCATTTAAAATTAATTTAATAAAATTGTATTGCAGTTTTGGGCCAAATATTATGAATTTCAAACCATTTATTCACCAACAGTACTGATAAAGCAGGAAGGAAAAAATGAGTTTGGGAATGACTTCAGTTTTTAGTGTAGGTCAGAACAGTCTGGCAACTGGGACTTATGTTGCTGAGAACCCTCCTGGTCTTCAGGGAAATAAACACAAGTGTCTTACAGAAATAGAATTCTCTAACTAGAGCTGCTGGGGAGAGATGAAGAACAAGCTACAACACTCAATAACAAATTTTTTAAAGCCTTAAAGCAAAACTTGAACTATTAAAATCATTTGTAAAAATGATAGCTGTGATGTTTGGCACATCCTCATACTATAGAAAATGGAATTAGAGCTTTCTAGGGTAAGGTCTAATCTATTCAGGGTCATTGTCATTTGTGTCAGGCAAAGACAGTGTTTAAGAAATGAGCTAATGCTCCATAAGGTCAAGGTTAGAGTAGAAATCTGCAGTTCCCCGGTCTCTAATAGACATGAGCCTATTACTGATCCACTTTCCTTGATGCACTGGAGACACCAGAGAGATACACAGACAGAAGGCTAAAAATCACTGAAAGTGAAATTTCTGTTTTTTATGATAAGAGCAAGCATGTTTTCTAGAGTTAAAATTCTATGAAACCTCAGTGCTTTAACATAGCAAAGAGAGACTGTTTTGTCAGGAGTAGGCTAGAACTCTGTTACTAATGGAGTATATCTAATGGAATGTTTTGTACCTTTTTTTTTTGGGGGGGGGGAATTTAATCATTTAACCAACATTTCAGTGTAATAGTGCCAAGACAGATATTCCAAAAATCTGAGAATAGTCTGTAACTACTTATATCTTTGCCTTTAAAATTTTGCTTCTGTGCTTTTTTTAATTTTCCCTGGTTATTTGGTTGAATATTTCCACATTAAAATTAATATAGATCATGAGTAATAAGATACGAACCCACACCTTCTTTTCTTAATCCATAGTAATGCTAATCTATAAAAGCCAGGATAAATTGCCTTCCACAAACAAATAGTATTTAATTATTTTTTTCTGGAAGATGTTTAAATATTACCATTTGCTTGATTAACTGTCTACCTTACATTTAGAGATTTGTGTTCTTAAAAACAGTGTATTGTTTCAAAGCCAATACAAATCACGTTGCTTTCTATCTAATCACTGCCTTTACTGCCATTAGTACAATGGCTAAATGGGGAGAGCTGCTCATGTTCTCAGTGATGCTCAATGTAGACAGAAAAAAGCCCCAACTTGATACTGTGCTGCTATGCTGTAACCGAGCTATTTTTAATATTTCCTTGTAACTGATTTGTAAGTGGATTGTGCTTAGGCAGTGTCAGAACTTTCCTGTCAGCTACTTTAACAGCAAAGAGATAGCTTGATGAATAATTCATTGAAGGCAATTTTCTCCTAGTCACTGAGTCATCAATCATAGTTGCCTAAAGAGCCTTGAATTGGCCAGCGGAGCTCTATTCACAGGTAGTGTGATTTAGGGAATAGGAGCCACATTCATACTGACAAGTCAGGTAGCAGTAAGTAACGGAAGGTGTCTCCTTTACAGACTGCTAATGAGTCACCAAAACCGCATACTATTTCCAATTCCCTTTTTTGTTTTTTCCCCCTTTTTCAAAATATCACTCAGAATTGTAGCCATAGGGTGGTTTTGCCAAACAAAGGTGCAGTTGGATGAAAAACCAGTGTAAATATTTGCACATTTTTTCTGGCAGAAATCCTACTCTGAAAAGAACCTCTTCAAAAGGGAAAAGTGATTTGATACATGATTGCATGCATTTACCCATGTAATTGAAATAATGAGAGATGATTGCTTTGAGCTAATAGTCATAAGTTACTGGTCTTTTTGTTTAATCCAACCATCAGCTGTCAAGAGCCTCGCAGGAGCATGGGGAAGATGCACCAAGGATATCATTTGCATCACCTCAGACTGTAATTTTGTTGTTTTTTTCAGAGCTGATACAAGCGTCAGATTCTATACAAATCTCCCTGGAGCATAAGCTCTCTAGTGTTGTTTTGATAGGAGCAGAGAGAAAAGGAGCACGTATATGCCTGCTCCTAGTAGCTTAAATGCTCTCAGGATCACAAATAAAATAAAAGCACATTTTTGG
The DNA here is from genome assembly GCA_004027455.1 of Hydrochoerus hydrochaeris. Taxonomy (NCBI): domain Eukaryota; kingdom Metazoa; phylum Chordata; class Mammalia; order Rodentia; family Hydrochaeridae; genus Hydrochoerus; species Hydrochoerus hydrochaeris. The sequence goes on from PVLA01005920.1 coordinate 46,941, forward strand.
CAGGCTTCTTACAATTGTTAAAAACTAATTTTGCAGCACAGTCAAGGTATGTCTTTTTGCTGAAAAACTCACATTTGAGCACAATTTTCTAATACATACATCTTATATCATTGCACCTATTGTTCCTCATGACAGATACCTTTGTGCTGTATTATACATCACCCATTAATTCCCTAAGCACTACCTATTGCATTAATACCAGCTGCCTATGACTGTTCAACCAGCACAAGAAAACAGGCAAAAACAATGGTGCAGTGATGAGTCATAATTTTCATAGTCTTGCTTAATAAGGAGGTGTGAAAAATGTTTTCTAAATATTGTAGCTCTGCTGTTGTCTATATGTGATTATAATGTTTATGCAAGCAACACAAAACAATGTGTACACAATCAACATCTGGCTACAGAGATTTCACTAGAGAAAGACTTAGAGAAGATTTATTGAACACTGCTCACAAAGTAATTAAGTTTAAATTAAGTTTTAATACATTGGAGGCAGATTCCTATTGGATAAACGCCGGAAGCAGACAAGTTAATTTCTGACATATGGGAATGAGGCTTTAATTTAGCAGATTGCTCACAGCGTATTGTGCGCTGTTGTTCCTCTACTCTCTGAATTACCTACTGTCTAAGTGTAGATGAATGTTAAGTTACCCCACAGGAGTGCACTGACAAGCCGTGAGCGCAGGGATGCTCTCCTTTGCGTATTCTCTCTCAGCTTGGTGCACATTTCTTCAATTGCACATGCCAAAGCTTTTGGTTCATACACTGAACCCGAGGACTCACTCAGCTGCTTTAAAGTACTGTGTATTTGAGTTGAGATCTAGAGGGTTTAGCTCAGATCTCATCCACTTCGTATGGAAGGAGAAGTAATTTGTTGACTGGCCCCCAAACTGTAAAGAGATGATTCAGAATGGAAAGATCCTGCTGGTGGGAACAATAAAGTGTTCGAGCTTTCTTAGGAGGTGCTAGACTATCCCTGAGTCAATTTCTAGTATAGTACTAGGCTAACGTAGGATATGGTGACTGCAGTTGATTCAGATTTGTAACAAGTCATGACTTAAGATGGACACATCAGTCTAGATCTGTGAAGACTAATGAACAATGAGACCAGCAAATTGCCTCAAGAAATATCACTAAAGGCACACAAGAGACACTATTCTGTGTAGCATCCTGCTCTTTTTCCCTTTCCAGACAGCATCTCACTACATCTCTGAGTAACTGCGGCCAGGCTCAAACTTGTTATCCTCCTGCCTCAGCCTCTCAGATTGCTGGGATTACGGTGAGCACCATCATGCCTAGCTAGAGACCTTGATCTTGAATTAAGATTTGTTTTAAAGATTAAGATTTCATTTTCAGTAGGGGAGACAAGAGGACTTTTCATTATTGATTAAGAATCTTTAATGATGGAAACACTGTCTATAAAATCTACAATACTTAAAGATTCTCTAGACCAAAAGTTCATGGGTTTTACTCCATAAAACTTATTGATATAAAGGGGTTTCATGTAAACTATTGCCATAGGTAGGTCTGAATTTGAACAATTCCTGCTTTTCTAATGTTCAAGTAACCATGCTTACGTACAAAAGAAATGTTGTTCTTAGAGAACTGATCTTAACATTCCTCCTATTCAAATTAAGTTATTCCCAACTTTAGTGGGGATAAAAAGAGCTTTGAACTCCTGGCTCCTCTTTCTGCTAATTAACTGTGACTCTGAGAAAAGATATTTGACTCACCTGTACTTCACTTTGTCTAACTGTGAAAATGAGGTAATGAGTCACTATCTCAACAAGGCTGACTGAGAGGAAAGTGAGTCTGCTTATGTATGATCCTTGGTATCCAATACCCACAAATCCTTTTTACTAGCTTTACAAGGATGACCATCTTACTGGTCTCACTTTTTTGATACTTCCACAGGATGAGCAAGACACTGGGGTAAGAATCAATTCTCCAGAGCCCCAAATTTTACAAAATTATAGGAATTATGAGAAGTAGATAAACAAGACATTTAGGAAAATTGTCAGCTGCAGACAAGATCTCTTGTAATACAATTTTAAGTTTTTCCAAAACCTTCTTTCCTTAGCACATTTCTTAATGCTTTACTTATATCCCCTGAGCCAGCCTTGGTGGGGGACAGCTTGCCTCCATAGAAGCCCTGCGTGTTCTGGACTGTTAATGATAGTCCATGCTGGCCTTTGACATATTGTTGCCACTACTGCGGCTTAATAAGTTGGTTAGTGATTCAGTCTTCAAAATGGATCAAGTCACACTGGCATTACTCTAGTAAATATTTCTTTCTGTAATGCAAATATCCTTCCTTCCCTCTCTTCCTCTTTCTTTCTTTCCTTCTCTCCTTCCTTCATTCTTCCTTTCTTTCTGCCTATTTTCAGGTACATTTCAGTCATAGACTAGATTCTTTGCATTATTGATTCATATATTTCAAATGTTTATCATTTATTAGTTTATTTAGTCCATGTTTTTTATTCAATCCCACAGAATTGTTAAATATTTTTGTTAAAATATCCCCCAATGCCAGCTGTCTTGATATAGACAACAATTTCTCCTCTAGCCTACATCCCCATGCCTTTCTGGATGCAGTTCAGAATAGCTTTAAACTTTGCGCCTGTGCTAGCACACTGAAAACTCCCAGAAAAATATTGAATTTGTGTCTAGAACTCCATGTTTTCAAAGCATTTTGTGACTATTAATTATTTCTTTTACACAATATCCAAGCAAAACAGTCTGGATAGGTTGGAGAACACTAATTTCACTGACAAAGAATAGAGACACTACTACTTTGTCCAGCAACCAAAAACTTGGTGTCCAGCACAGTGTATCTCAGGATGTGCTGGATCCTACTGACTGAACTTTCCACCAGGGAAGCCTCGCCAGGCAACTCCAGTGTGTAGAAAGCTGAGCAGATAATGTTGTATATTAGAATCAGACAAACTAGGTTCAGACTCTGGCTTCATCTCTCTCTAATTGTGTCACCTTGAACAGCTCAGTGAAGTTTTCTGTGGATCACTTTTCTAATCTGTAAGACCAATATAGCTCTCTCAACATGTGACCATAAGAACTAAAGAATGGTAATGGTCTCCAATTAGTACCTGCCAAAAAATATATAGTCAAAATAATGTCACATTTTTTTTAAGTTTTCTTTCCTTTTTAGCGTTCTCTATGGGCTGATATTAATGTTCAGTGCCCTTTGGGACCTACATTCATTTATATTCTCCAATACTAAAACTAAGCATCATTTCCCCCTAACTGATCCATTTTTAAAAATAATTTAGCAATGATATATCACATGGTTTCTCTCCCATGAGAATCCCAAAGTAAAACTAACTCAAAGGGCAAAATGAAAAGTAGAATGTAAGGGAGAAGGAGGTAGCCTTTTTGCAGATACAAAGGGCATGTAGAGATGGGGAGAGGAGAGTGTGGGAAGGTAAAAGGGACTAAGATGCAGTACGGACACCTACTAATGCCCCAGAATGGACATATTCATTATGGGTTATGATCATGAACTTGTCAAAAATGTTAAAAAATAATTTAACAGTAATTATGTGTTCCTGTTCATTCTGCCTGCTTCCCATTAGCCCCTCATTCTTTACATGTTGCAGTGAGGGTAGACAACCACTTATTCGTTAAAAACATATTTACCGAGTCTCTATTTTGTGCTACAGATTGCCCTGGGGATAAGGGTGCACTGGACAGACGCAAATATCTGCTTCACCTATGCGGACAACCATTTGTTATAATGCCAGGGAGTCCATGGCAGACCTGTAGCTACCTCTGAAATTTCTTTGTTCAAAAATTTTAAACACATCATGGAAAAATACTTTACGTCTATTGCAATTTCCATCTGGAAGCAGGAAGTTATATTCTAGGTTTAGAACACAATAGATCTAGATGCTTCAATTACACACACACACACACACACACACACACATTTTTCCATAGTCACATTAGTCAAATTGATTAAGTCTAATAGACAACTTGTCAAGATTGGTTAAAACTAATCAATAAGTTGATGCTGTATGCCAAAAATGACAAGTATAAAATGAAAATGTCACTGGATAGCAGGTGCAAATATGATTACAGATAATTTGTAAGGTTGTTACTCACACTTGTCTCTTACAGACACAATTGCCTCTCTTTTCCTCCCTAACATGTATTTCTTGTAATATTTTGGTAGAAATTTGACTTTGTTATAAATCTTTCCCATTCCCCCTCCATTTCCCCCATTTCTACAGAATATCCTAATCTTTTCAGTAGTTCTAATCTCTAATCTTTAAAAAATAAATAACACATTTCTCTAGATCAACACAGAAGACTTTTTATATAGATCAACTTAAATTCTTTGGAAATTATACTTTTAATTTTATATTGCTTTAAAAATGAGAAACCAGGAGTATGCGTGGTAAACCATATAACTTCATTGATGCTGCAATTTTTTCTAAGCAGAGGTGCTCATATCATTTTGTTCCAGTTAACAAGTTATACTGTTATATATTTGACTTTATACTATCCATTATTAATTATGGATTATCAATTGTAATTATCATAATCATTTAAAATGAAACAGTTCCTTTTCTTTCCACCTGAACACAGAGGTGAACGTTCTATCAGTTTCATGCACAAGTACATGGTGGGATGATTACTTCACTCTGGACCAGTTAATATTATAGTCTTTACTTTTAAACACAGTACCACATGGCCACACAGTGATAGCTATTTATAAAAATGTCTGGTGCATTACCTTCAGCAAAACATCAAGATTTCTCTGTCATTCAGACATTTATTTTTGTTTTGTTTTGGTTAACACACAGGTGAGATTAGAACTGATGGGCTTTGATTTTTTAATTTGTTAACAGCTCTACAGATAATATGTAGAGAACATCTAAATGGATTTTTTAGAAGTTCATGAATAAGAAATTTATAGCATACAGTTTGATCAAAATTCATATGATTAAAACATATGAGCAAAATATTTTATAGCTACTTCCTTTATTTAATTTAAACAACAGTTAAAATGAAAACAGTAAATTTATTTTTATTTCTAAATTGTATGCTTCTTGGTTAATCTTTACTGAAAATCATGTACAATCAAAGAAAGGCACCTGTATCATTTGGTTACTAATGCAGAAGTCATGCCATGAGATAGCTTCATCAAGCTTGAACTTATCTGTAGATATAATCAATACTAATAATGTTCTATCAACATGGAAGATAAGATTGGATACTTAATCCTCTACATCTGCCACAGTGTAGCAAATTTAACAACAAAAAAAGATTAATTTAGCATCCATGATTTAAAAACAATTACTGATATTTATAAACTAAAGATTACAATACACAGGTCAAGGAACAACAGTAGAGGATCCAAACCTGGTCCTTGACCTTGACCTCATCTCTTCTTTTCCCATTGAGAAAGTTTATTCCAGCATAGGTAAAAATCTCCCATTTCTCATTTTAAAATCCTGTCTGTCATACTCATGTTTACATTTGGCCTCCAAGGATAAAATATCCTTACCCCCCTGTAAGACAGTGTTACTATCTGTATTCTATCCTATTCCTACACTCTGCTGAGAGACCTCACCGTCACTCTTATGCACTATAAATCTGCCTTTACTAATAATGTCTTCTAACTTCTGCACAAAAATAAGATTGGACATATTCTATCCAGAATTTGGAAAATGAAAGACTGACTAAACTGTTTCGAAATTCTGTATCTCACTATGATGCTAGTTTCTCGCTTTTCCTTTACTCCGCAGATTTTCACTGTTCCTTCTCTCTCTTCAACTTCTAAATAAAATTTGCATGACAATTTTTGTTTTAAGTTTTCACAACCCTATAGTCAATCATTTTCCTCTGCAGATTCACTGCTTGTCGAGTTTAAAGGATAACTTTGAGTCCTCATCTGCCTGGTTTCTCTAAGGCTTTCAGAACTCGTAATCACTGTCTCTCTTCACCATGGATGATTCCAAGTTCACCTGTTTGCTTTTTTTTAATCTCTATCTACCTGATTTTTTTCCTTTAGCTACCTTCTAAAGCCAAATTTCTCAAGTACTTGGCCTCTGTCCTTTGCTCACTGATTTTCATTATTTTTCACCTAGAATGGTCTAAAAAATTCTAGCCTCCAATCCAAAACTAGATGAGCATCTGATAGTAATTATTATCTCTCCATCTCTGTTTATATCTCTGCCATTAGAGAGAATTTTTAAATTGTTTCTATTCTTTCATCCACATCTGTGAACATCCACTTTCAAAATCATTTTCCCCCCTAAACATCTCTAAAATGTTTGCTCCCTTACCTTTACTGAGTAATTTATACCTTTTTTACATCTCATTCGGAAAATCGCCTTGCAAGTGTTTGAATCCTTCAATGCTCCTTCATTACTACTAGTTTGGTTACTCCTTACATAATTCTATCTAAACTGCCACATTTCCACTGAAATTCTTTTGAGAGTGCTCTCTTAGCAGGAGAATGAAAGTGAAATTTTGTGAATGCCTAAGGAGACAGCTGGCAAACCCAAAATGTAGGTTGCATTGCTTACTCACAAGAGTTGGGGTGACCTAGACTGCAGGAAGGATGAGAGGAATCAGGGGAAACTCGATCTCCTTCTGCTAAAGAACGAAGTGCAAGAAGAACTACAGTAAAGACTGTGGAAGTGGGAGAAGTGAGTAACCTCCCAAGTTCCCAGGCTGAATGGTTAGAAAATGTCTTCCTTCCTAGAAAACCCTATTCACATACAAAGGGAATTTATTTTTCATGGCACTGGGAATTGAACTCAGAGCTACATTCCCTGGCACTTTAATTTTTTTCTTTTAATTTAAAACAAGGTCTTTCTAAATCACTAAGTTTCAGGACTGGGCTTGAAACTATAACCCTCCTTCTACCTTAGCCCTGCACCCTGCTAGGATTACAGGCCTGTAGAACCATGCCCTGTTACAAAAGGAGTTATTGGAAAAGATATTGTAACATTCTTTGTCAAGATTTAGCTTGAGACTATTTTCATATAGGGTCTATTTCCCGGGCAGAGTGGTTAAAACTTCTCTGTGACTTTTTAGAACAGATATCTCAAAGACTGAGTGTGAAATTGACCCTTAGCAATGTGGACCAGCATAGTATGTGCCTCAGAATAAAGCTACATGAATGTTAAAAGTTTCACTAGCTATCCCAGACAAACTAGTTTTCAGTTCAGGATACAACTGCAAAGAAATAATGAGAAAATAAGTAAAGGCCTTGAATAGCCATGATACATGTTTTAAGACAAAAGAGTAAGGTCATGGCATACGACTAATCAGAGTCTCTCAAAGATGATGTTAACTTAGATTCATGATAATTCTATGCCTTGGCTATTTTCACAGCTGATAGCATAATAACAGTACATTACTAGAGGGAGGAATTCTGTGAGACAAGATGCAGCAAAAAGTGACATCAGAGAACAAAGGCTAGGGGAGAAAACTAATTAGGTATAGAACTCGAGCATTGTATACTGCAGACGTTAGTGTAGCAGCAACTCCATCTGTAATATCCCTAAGGGCCTTGCCTCTCTATGTGGAGTTTCTATTATGATGCAACAACAGCAAGACACTAGATAAGAGCTAGCAATGTCTCTGTTTCAGGCCTAGCAACTTCAGTTACTAGCAATGAGACCTTAAATCTGGACACATTCTGCCTTGGTCCTCACTTGTTTTTACCTACTAAGTCATAAGAGTAGATGTTTCTGAATGTCTAACACATTCAATTTTAATATTATAAATTCAACAAACAAAATACTTTGTAAATAAATGTTGAAAAGTAGGAGCTTATTTCATGATCACAATTACCTTTAATCATTGCCATGATTTGGATAAGTGTCTCCTAAAGATCTGCAGGTTAAAGGGTTAGTCATCAGCCCATAGCATGATTGGGAGGTTGTGGAACATTTAAGAGCAGGCCTGAGTCAGAAATCTTCTGGTTGGGTGGGTGAGCACCTTTGAAGGATACCTTTGGACTCTATCCCCTTTTATTTTGTTTGTTTGTTTTGTTTTACTTCCCAGACACCATGAGGTGAGCTTCTAGCTCCACCATGTGCTCCTGCTGTGATATGCCAGATCATGACACACACCTAATTAATGGGGTCAAGGAGTCATGGACTGAAATCTCCACAATTGTAAACCAAAATAAACCTTTCCTACTTTTAAGATGGTTTACCCTCAGGTTATTTTGCATTAGCAAAAATGGTCTAGTGTATTTTAAATTAATTACCTTGTTTAAATAAGTCTGCATTTTCTTTCCTACACTTCCTACCTATACTTTCTACCTGGATGATTTTATTATCAACTATTTCTAGTTGATGCAAAAGCTATTAAATACTGATTCTACTTTCAGAATGTCATGGTTGGAGAGCCATTATCATACACATGTAAAGAGACTCAAATTTAATTAGTTTAAAACAGAACGCTTAATTGTACACTCAACCCCCTTCTTTCTCCTACTGTCCCTAATCACCCATGTGATATTCTATTTCGTTGTTTGAATAATCTAAGTCTTCTTTAATCTTCTAACCACACATCTTGTATCCAGTCTATAAGCAAGAGACATTAGCCCTATATGAAAAAATCATCTTGAATTTATCAGTTTCTATCCATTTCTAGTGCCATCACCCTAGCCAAGAGCAACATCATTTTTTTTCTTTTTTTTACAAATGCTACTACAGTAATTCCCTAATTGCTAGTGCAGGCTTTCAGCCCTTTCTTACTTAGCACCCAGTGTGCTAATTTACAGTTTTACAAACTTTAAATTATATCATGTCTCATGTCTATATAACCCTATTTGTTTTACCACTGCCTTGGAAGGCTAGGCAAACTGGATTTTGCCTACTTCCCTAGGTCCGTTTTCTGTGTTCTTATATGCCTCATCATTTTCCATTCACAGGGACCTTCTCTCTTGTTCAGTCACGTGCAGCCTATTCAAACACCATTCCGATTGGCTGGCCTGAATTATATATTCACCTCTGCAAAGAAAGGAGGACTCCAGGCGATGAGCAGAACCACTAGAATTAAACACTTTGGAAGAAACAGTTAAGAATGGAAGTAAGACTCTTAATTGAAAAAAGCCAGCTATCTATTGTAGCATGAACTTGCCTGATTTTTTTTATCATCAACATTTGGTGTACCATCAAATACTTCATATACCATCTGAGTAAAATCCTTGACATAAAAAAATTCCCCGTTTCAAATTGTATTTTGTTTCAAAATTAGCAGAAACTGGCACAGCTAGCATAAGCTTCTAATTAGATACTTACGTGGGTTAATACGGTCCTGTGAAATTAGAGTACTTAGTTCTATCAAAGGATCATCTAATCATTGTTGACCAGTAAAACATGTCTGTTTTCTTTTAGATTAATCTTTGTGAAAAGTCGCCAAGATTACAGTCCTGTAGTTTTGAAACATAAAAAAGAAGTGTCAGGGTTGTTTATAGCACTTGAGCTTTGAGAATCCTTTTAATGGCTATTTCAAGGGACTTAGCTACTTGTTTGTTGACTTATTATCTGATTATTAATCTTTTCATGATTCAAAGGCTTTGCTCTCAGGATTAGACATCACTGAATTTTACCAACGAGACTAATTTCTTTGAGTGAAAATTGTCACAAGCCCTTCTTTTCATACAATGTTACATTTCATGTCTTATATTTCAAAGATTTAGAATCCAAGAAAGTAATAAATAGGAAAAGCCACTAATGAAAAGTGTTTTTTAAATAATAAATTCAAAGATCAAAATACAATGGCTATTCATTGTACTATACAAAAAGTCCATCTTTATATATAAAAAAAAATCTTTTATCTTCATAACTAAATTGCCTAAAAGGCATGGTTTCCTAGCAACATTCATTGTGTTTATGACCTTTCTTCCAATCTGAGCACACAAATGTGATTCTGAAGCTAATAAATACCCAGCCTGGACTGACTGTTTCAGTTTCCCTAGGAGCAGGTTCAGAAGAATAGTTAAGCAAAGATAAGAGTTAAGCAAATAAACATATATTCAAAAGTGTCCTGAACATTCCCATATGGATGAGTTTATTTAACTGAGATTAATAAATTAATAAATGTGTAATCAAACAGTATTTTATTGTAGCATTTTGTCATACAATTAGAGCACCATGTTTTTAGAAAATATAAGGTATGCTAAAGAGATTTTCCTGATATAAGAAAAATTATATGTGCCCTCTGTTCAGAAATGCATGCATCTATAATTTATTATATTAAAATATTTGACCTCTTTTGAAAATCTATGTTTTTGCACCATTAGAATTTGGAAAAATGTTTGATTGAAAACAATACGAAGTGTGAGGATGCATTCTTCCAAAGATAGTTATACCAAATGGGATCAATGGCTTTGCAGCAGCAAAAATCTAGGTAAACTTCTTATCCAAATGGTTTCTAACATCTGTGTTATCTTACTATCTCTCAGTTCTATGGAAAATCAAGGATGGCAAAGACATCCAGAAAAAATACCAGGATCTTTGTAACTTTGCCATATGTCGATTTTTATACAATAAAAACTCTAAGCAGAAACAAGTCTAGAAGTGTTGTATAATCTTTGAAAGAGAAAAATGTCTTCTCTGCTGGCTAATTCACCCAAAGAGCAGGAGTTAAATGACACTGAGCCATTGGTGCATTTTCTACGGCATTATCTAATGAATTCCTCCAAATTTATATGTTTTGTATATCACCACCACAGATGCAGGGTTTAGTGAGTTTTGCTTATGCAAAATGAAAATAATTACAGAGAAGCTTTTAAGCCAGATGTTGAAAATCGCTACAGACGTGTTTGGGTCAGCATGTTTGACAGAGTTTACACAAGTGGCTACTCTAACTGGCAATTGTCTGCATAGTGGACAATTAGTAATGTATCTTCTTTGTTTTCTAAGTATATATTTATTTCATTTTAAATAATTATGCCTGAGGTTAAGATGGCAATAAGAGGAATAAATACTCTCTCTTAAACTTCTCGGTAGATACAATGGGTACAGTATTGCCAAAACGGTAACTGTTTAAAAAAGAAACATTTTATTTATTCTGTCATATACATAGAAGATTTGTTTTGTTTACAAGTCACAAGGATGATTTTTCTAACTGCCAAATCTTTGATCTCCACTTAAGAGTTAAAATTCCAGCTGTGTTCTTTGTGACTTTCTTCTTCATTGTCAATAGTAATGAAAAGTTAAAGTTAAGGCACAGCTGAGTGTTCCTCTCTCTCTCTCTTCCTTCCTTCCTTCCTTCCTTCCTTCCTTCCTTCCTTCCTTCCTTCCTTCCTTCCTTCCTTCCTTCTTTTTCTTTCTTGTAATTTTGTGGTGATGAATTTGGAGTCAACACAATTTCTCTTGAATGACAAAGCCTTTAATTAATATTATTAATGAATTATTCCTGGGCTTATTGGTAGTTGTATTTATCAAAGTTATCCTAAAATTAAAAGGTATATACATAGGAATGTATATAGTTTATGAACTTTAGGGAGATATTTTACTGGTCATGGTCATTTAGAATGTACTCCATAACAAAATTCATCAGTATTAATGATCTGAAAAATCATGTTTTATTCTTTCCAAGCCTCAATTATTAAGAGGTCTCAAATATTAAGATTGGAAGAGTTAGTTAATTGGTTCTTATTAGAAAAAATTAAAGAGGACTGACTGCTTGGCTGCCTGATTTTTCAGTCCTGTGTTTGTAGTACAACTTCCATATAGAGAGTCTCTCTTTTGTGTGTGTGTTTTATTGAGTTTATTTCTCTGCTCCAAACTTGTATCTTTATGTGCAAAATTAAATGCAAACTTAGTAGACTTCCCATGTAGGATTAAATAAACCTTAATTTCAGGCTGATTTACATTCTTAACCTTTTTACTTGTAAATCTGAACTGCGGAATGACATAATTTTCTATATCCCTTCTAGTTCACAAATGCTATAACTAGAATAAACTGAAGTTTTACCATTTTAATAGTGAACAATTTCCCCTCTCACTTTTAGAGATTTCTTTTAGGCTTAATTCTTCCCTCCCACTACCTATTTGTACAAAGACCTTCACCCTGTAGATCTGTACTATTGAATGCCACCTCTTCCCTGGAAACATCCTCACAAAAATCTATATATCTGACACATTTTACCTTTCTTCCTTAGGACATGTCAGAGGAATCATTGTACATGTAAAGGGCAGGTGATTTTCAAAGAAAAGCAAAATCAAACAATAAAGTTCTAGCCTTTTCACTTGTAGATTTGGAAAGTTTGGAGAATGAATTAACCTCTCTGAGTCTCAGGTAACTTAATTGTTAATTGAGTTATTGTCATAAATTTCAGAGCTGTTACAAATGTTAAAATAAAAAAGACACAGATAACTCTAAGTTATTTGCTAAGTAATAACTATTACTATTATTAATTATTCTATATATTCTTATTTTATTTTTCCCTCTCTAGAAAATAATTTATTTTTTGCAATTGATTTCAAATATTACCTGCTCAGGGACATTTCTTGATTAGTTAAATTCCTGTATTCCCATATATTTTTGGTAATTTGAAATAATGTTTTTTTCTACAGTGTTGATTTTATCTATTGCAAAGTTAGACCTTGGATTTTCTAGAGCTAGATTGTTACCTTAATATATTTTGCACTCTTTAGCACAGAGGTAGAAAGGCCTGCTAAATATGGATGTCTGACTTAACAAACTATTGATAAAGTGGAACCAGGCTCTATATATCTTATCTCTAACATTTCTTATTACAGGGCCATTCATTTTTAAATCTAATTGATAAATCAACCCTAAAATATTGAATCAATCCTGTCCAATAATAAGTAAACAGGAATTCTAGTTCAGAAAATTCATATCCAGTCCATCTTGCCATTGCCTCACCTTAATGAAGAACATCAATTCCAGGTTCCTTTATTACTATAATCATCTTTACCTTGGATTTGAATTCTAATTGTAGAGTATTTGTCTTATTTCACTTAAAATGTGTCTTAACATTTAACACTGGTACAATTCACTACACTGCAATGCTTCTAACCTTGTAGGTCTGTTAAATTGTCTCCATTCAAACTAGGGGTCCAGGTAGCAACATTGTAAAGTTCCAGCCAAGTATATGGTTTCTGACTTTTTTTGTGTATTGTTAATGCTGGAATCTGGGCTCCCACACTTTGTTTGCCAGAACTCTAACTCAAATGTAGCAACTTTACTGAAAATATATCTCCCTAGGGGCTACATATCCACACTACCTGCCAGCTTCTGGAATTCAGTAAGTTTCCAAATACCTGTCTCATTCCAAAGAATATTCTGATTTCTAGGGGAGAGTTCCAGGACTGATACTCTCTGTTGTTTTCCTTGTATCTCTCACATTTCAGTTAATTCTACTTTTGGAAATGTGTTTCTCAGGCACATTCACATATCCTGTTTTTCTTCATTCTTTTTTTCCTTCCAATCTGAAGCCAATGAAGTCAAGAAAAAGTTCATTTTCTTCCTTTTTATATGTGATTCAAAAGAGATGATAATAATACTTGCTGAATATCTATCACAAACTTCTAAGCGAAATCTGGAAAAATCAGTGAGGGAAAGATGATTGCTTAAACCATGCTGACACTGGCTTCCCTTTACCTCATTCACTTGGAAAGGGCAAAAGAAGAAACAATTTCTGCTTTTGCTTTGAATATTTAGTTCCCATCTACAAGAGTTCTCAATGTTTGGAGACCAGTTTAAATTCATCGTATCTTTGGGCCACATTTATTTTACTCATTTATGTATCTTTGCTTGGCACCATAAAGAAATAATTTTGAGGCTCTTCGAAAATGACATGGACCTTTTAAAATGCAAAATATTGCTTGCTAATGTTAAAAAATCAGCCCGTGAAATGACTTTTGCACAAAATACTTAGTCTCATTTAACCTTAAAGAATTAAAGTTTAATTACCATTACAATAAGTAGCAATTTTATATTTTATTGTAATCTGTTACTTAATTAAATAAGTCATGTTATAGGCCTTAGGGAGTAGCTTTAAAATGTTATGCATTTTACTTTTTATTGCTAAGTAAGATACTGTTCAAGAAGTAAGATACTGTTCAAGAAGTAAGATAATTCAACCTTTGAAATGTAAAGTTATACAAAGATAAAAACAGAAATTTCTAATTTTGCATTTAGCTGTTGTGAATCATATATTATATGCATATTACTAAGTTATTTGAGTAACAAAACCTTACATAAACTATGAAATCTATGAATCTATGTATTACTGTGTTTAATGAAAAATCAATTTTAAAAAACTGGATTACTGACAAGTGTAAATTAGATCACCTTTTGGTGACAATACATGAGAAAGTGATGATTCCGGGGTTGCCACAATTTTCATATAGGTCCTATTTCTGAGTTAATCCTAAATTTAAGCTTCAAATATAGCAGTATTTGATTGTAGCAAAAATCACTTAAAGAAGAAGTATGGTTAGAAAATCTAATTATTTTGTTTCTGAGCAGGATTTGAAAAATAAAGTAATATAGTTTCCAAATGTGTTTCCCATTTTTCAATAGTATATAGATTTTTAAATTAACTTGTGCTTAGCAGACAACTCTATTATCCTTCATACAAATTTGTCTGCTCCTAATGAAAATCTAATCACTATCTAGTGGCAATTTCTTTTAAATAAAATGACTTCTGAAATCCATAAGTAAATGTCCCAGATGGTGGTTGGAATGTGTTTCTATTAAATTTCTTTTGCTTGGCCTATTACATATTAATCTTTTAATTTAAGACTGAATATTTAGTTCTTTAATCATTAAATGGTCAAGTGCTCAGGATCAGATGTTTTCACGAGTTTTTGTTAATCATCTGGCTATGTGAACACCTACAAAGACAAATCAATGTGATTTTTAAATATCATCAGATACTGGAATTGAAATTTTGGCAATTTCCATGTAGCTGATACCATTCACCCACAGTCCATGTGAAGCAATAGACTCAAAACTGAAGCATACTTTTGTTATTTACATATGTTTCCCTTTAAATTTCTAACCTAAATCCATTATTTCAGAGATCGTTTTTCAGGTACAATGTCTAGACAGGCTCTACTTTTAATCTTTAGATCCTCATTTTCAAGTTTCCATGAAACATCTCTACATAGGAACCACCTATACATTTTTGCTACAAAGTTCTACTTACTGGTTTCCATTGCAAAAAGTTTTTCCTCTCTTTCCAACTTAAATAAGAGAAAGCACTTAGATGTTGGCATTGTCTAATATTAATATTGTAATTCTTCATATTAGCAGAACTACATTTTTGTATCACTATGGCCTCCTGTTCAAGAGACATCTTCTCTGTCATGAGAATAATCTTCCAAAGCACAGCTTGGAGAATTGCAAAGTATTGTTCAAAGACCTTCCAAGTCTCTCCAGAGAGGTGAAATTGGAGAATGGGCTTGGAAGACAATATTCTTTGATAGGCAAAGGCAATCTAGCCATCAATATGAGGAGAATAATAAAAGAACATGACATGTTTAGGGATTTGTATGCAGTATGAGTTTCTTCGCCCCTGGTAAATACTGGATGGTGGGGCATGAGGCATAAACCTTAAGCAAGGTTTTCCTCTTGCTATTTCCTTTACCTCAAAGGTTAGATGTATAATTTAAAAAAAAAAAATTTTTGACTACATGTTTACACTTCACGCAGTTTATAGTCATCTTGGGGAATGGTTCCACATACATACTACAGCTTCTTTGCTTTCCTCTCCTTTCCTTTTCTTTCTTTCTTTCTTTCTTTCTTTCTTTCTTTCTTTCTTTCTTTCTTTCTTTCTTTTTTTGTTAATCTCCTTCCACCTCACTCTTCCTCAGGTTCCCCTATCCTCTTTTTATACTTGTTGTTATTCATGTTAGCTCAAGCTATAGCATTTAGTGTTTACAGTACCTGGAGTTATTAAGATCCTATACACAGCAGGTCTTTATTTTTCTTATTTTCCTTTCTCTTTCTCCTCACCTCTCACCCTTGTTCCCTTGGATGGTTCCCTATTGTAAGAGATCTCTCCCCTTGTCCCTTTCTATCCATCATTTATCATTTTCTTTGTTCATACCTTGCCTCACTGAAATGAGAAGCATCCTGTGGTATTCAAGCTTGTGCATCCGGTTTACCTCAATATGATATTTTCCAGATGCATCCATTTTCCTACAGATGTCTCAAATGTATCATTCTTCATAGCTCAGTAGTATTCCCTTACATATATAGAAACCACATTTTCTTTATCCAATCTTCTTTTGCTGGATACACAGGATATTTCCATGATTGATCTGTTACAAACTGTGCTGCTATAAACATTGGTATGCATGTGTCCCTGTAAAGAGTAGCTGTATAGTTGTTCATTTGGAATTTTTAATTGCAATTCTTTGGGGAATTTTCATAGTGATTTCCATATCGTTGTGCTAGCTAGCATCAACAACTGAGGGCTCTTTTTTCATCACAGTCTCATCAGCATTTGCTATTGTCCTCAAATGTCTAGCTCAAATGCCACCTTCTTCAATACATTTTCCTCTAGTGCCACCAACTGGAAACCATTCTTTGCCCAAACACAAGCAACATCCCATTATATTTTGCACTGCATCATGGATATTTATGTACATGTTTCATGCTCATCATAACACAATAAGCTATCTACAAGCAGAATGCATGTCAGGTTCATTTATTCATCTCCAAAGCACCTTTTTAAATGAAAAAAAAAAGATGAAATCTTTCCAAACGATGCAATGAATGACAGCCATTCTTGTAGGAAAGAAATTAATAAACATGAGTGTGCCTTAAGATAGAACTGACACTTTTTAAGATTCCAAAATATTTTAAGTAAAATTGCAAAGAAAATGACATGCAAAAATCAAAGAGAAGAAACTTTGCAGAAATCATACATTCCAGTCATAAAGCCATTACAAACATTTCTTCAGTTTCTACTGGTCATCATTTATTACAGGTTGTTGAATATGCCTTTTTAAGAATTAAATTATGAATACAAAAAAGTTACCTGAGTTCTGAATTCAATCTAATATAATAATGATGATCATTATGTACGAAGTATGAAAGTTTATCCTTTGGCATTACCTGGCATTTCATTTTTGCATTTGGTTTTGCCCTGTGTAATAAGTCGGTTTCAATTTTTGAATTGCTCTGTAATAGAATACTCTTGCTGGGTTAAGATAGTCCCCTCATTATGCTACAGAGTAATTCAGTGTCAGGGCTCTTGACTGGAAAAAGGAAGCTATAACTTATTTTACATTTATAATCAACCCTAGTTAACTCAAGACTAGACTATCTATGCTGCAGGGAATCGTACATCAATATTTATTAATAACTGCAGTTTATGATCTACTAAAAGTATATATTCTGCTTTATTACTTTTTCATTGATCTAATTTTTCTGCCTATTTTTACCTCACATTCAGGCCATATCGCAGTAGGTATAGAATATAATGACTTAACCACATGGTCTTGCTACAAGAAAAGTTGAGAGAAAGTAGCTGATTTTAAGCCCTACTCAGAGTTTAACAAAGAGAAGGTTATCAGGAACAACCAAAGTAATCAGAATGAAAAATGTAGATACCATACAGCTCTGTCTCCTTGTCAAGTAAGATAACATGTATAAAAACATTCCACAAATTTTGAAACATTGTTGCAGGCAGCTGAGTTAGTTAGAAATATTATAGGCCATGAGATAGGGCTGGGTACTCAATTGAGCTAGTGCAGACACCAGACAGCTGCAGGGGAAACTGATGCCTCCTGCTGTGGGCCAGGCCTCAAGACAAAAGATCAAACAAATGCACCCACATCCTGAGGATTGATACCAGAAATAGTTCCCATTCCCCTAGGAAACAGTCACTGCTCTTAAAGATGCCTGCTTTCTAAGTGACTTGCTTTCCCATTTGTCCCTAATGTAATCAATTTTACCTGGACTATTGATCTTATTGGCTAACTATAGTTATGTCCCACCTTATGCCCATCTGCTGTGTGAGGTCCCAGTCTTCCCCCACTTTGAACCCATGTTTTACTCTATAAAAGTCTCTGGAAAAGACAAAGTCCTGGGCAACCCATTTGGGATCCCCTTCTTTCTCTCAGACAGAAGTTTTCTTTCTCTCAATAAATATATTCTGCTGTTAACCTCTGTTGTTCCTACAATTCATTCTTCAATTTTAGAGAACATGAGCTCATACCTGACATAGTAAGTCTGGAGTTTCATTCCCCTGTATCAACAATATCCCAATTATTTCCAAAATAAGCATAAACTTCCTACTGAATCGAGTGAAATTATGGTGTAGAGGAACATGCACTAGACTTGGAATTGAAAGAACTAGGTCTGCAGCTCTATCTTTTACAACATAATGGGCAAGTTATATACATTGGAAATATACTTAATATTTGAGAACATTATTTTTTTCACTATCTCTTGTTTATTCTTGCTTGATTTCCTTTCTTCCTTTTATTGCGGTTTTATGACTTTGAGAATTTCCTTTCCTTTTGTATCTATGGCTTTAGAAAGGAACTGGTAATATTCTTTTGAGCTGGACGAGCTGGGACCCATTCTAGTTAAACAATCTCTATGATTTATCAGTCCAGAACTAAAGCTGGAATTATTGAAAAACATGCCACAAACAACAGATTAGAAAAAGCGAGATGGAGAAGGGCATGACTCATTTCCCCCAGGTAGCTGCATGGCACACACCCATACTTCCCAGTATGTGAATGCTAAAGTATACTGTATGCTTGACAAATTTCAAACGTCCTGGATCACAGTTTCATTTCCTTAAGTGTTAAATGGGGACAACTGTGAAGTGGAGTGGATAATAGCATGATATATTTTGGAATATTATGAAAAATAAAATTAATAAAGGAAAATAAAAATAAACAATGAACCCTACAACTTAGTTCAGTGACAGTGTTTTGTTGAGAAAAACCAAAATCTGATATATTATTCTATGTTACTTGTGTATAATTAAAAGTATCAGGCAAAAATAAACCTTTAGCATGAACACAATATAAAGGAGAGAGGAGTCCTGTATGCATCATTAATTTAATGTAACATTAACTAAGAAATTTAACAGCTCAAAATAATGTAACCTAAATACAGAACAAGAATATATCTATATAAATTGTTATTTCAAAGAATGAGAAACCAGTCTGTGATAGGTTTGGTCACACATATGCTAAGTGTGTGTAGGCAAAACTTAACACTTTGGAATTCTGAATTTCTATCAATGATCATTCCTACCTATTAAATATGGTAATCAGGTTATGATGGCCTGATTAAGGATTAGTATTCTACTCAGAGTTTTCTATGTCATATACAGAATTCAAGTTGCAGGAAAAATTTTTTTAAAAGGAGACTTTGACAAAGGGATTTAAAAGAAGTAGATGTCCAATAGCCTAATTATACAGTGACCTAACAAAGTAGAGAACTTGATATAAATACCAAAATTACAAATATGATGACACATCCTCATGATGACAAAGACACAGGAAATTAATTAGGTGAAGCTTCCTTCTGGCATTTTCTTAACATTTTTAAAAAATACCACTAAGCTTCCAGCTTTAAGAATGATTCATCATTGTAAGTCATCTGTTTGGCAGTTATTATTACTTTTTAAATGACCACTTGCAAGGACATATAATTATTTATGTTAAATCAAGACTGAAGATGTTTGATGTAATTTACTTTATAAGCTACTTTTTTCAACAGATGTTTGCTAAATAATAAGACTGTTTCTAGCAATTACCTCCATCCTACTTGCTTGCTCTTTTCTCAGTGAATAAAAGGTAACACATTCGTCTTCAGCTATTGAAAGAAAGGGGCACAAAATAAGCTTCCATGGCTATACTTAGCCTTGAAGAGAACACTTAACTATCTTTGGATCTAAGTTTTTAAGACTTTTAGTGGTCTAACCAGTGTGTGTCTATATCTAATATAAAGTTTCTCAATCTTCACACTATTGATATTTTGGGTCATACAGTACTAAGGAGTAGGCCCGGGATTTAGCTCAGCAGCTCAAATGCTTGCCTGGTAAGTGTGAAGGTTGTGAGTTCAATTGCCAATACCAACGAACCAACCAACCAAACAAACAAACAAACAAAAACCTTAGTAGCATTCTTGGCCTCTATTTATGAGATGTCAGAGGCAGATCTTCTATTTCCAGTTTTCCCTAAGAAAAATATCTCTAGTCATTGTCAAATGTCCTTTGTGGGAGCCATATCACATCCAAATGAGAATCACTGCACCTATTGTCTTTTGTTATCATAACAAATTAGCATCTTAAAATAACAGCAGTGTATGATCTCACATCCTACAGGTCAAAGGTCTGAGATGGCTAGGCTGGGTTTCACACTCTTGATTTCATGTGGATTAAAACAAGATCTTGGCTTGGTGAACTTTTACCAGCAGGCTCTAAGATAAATCAGTTTCCAAGCTAATTCTGATTGCTGGCTGAATTCAGATCCCTGAAGGTTTACTTCTCAGGTATTAATTTCCTTCTCACCAACTGTTGGAAGTAATTTTCAGTTTTTAGAGGCCTTCTACCTGTCTCATACATTGCCAACAGCATTTTCAACCTTCCGCCAGAGAGACAATTCCTTTTCATACTTCAAGTATCTCAACTAGAGAGTTGATGCTGATGTCTCGTCTTTTGGATATGTCTTTCATTTTAGCTAGAGATATTTCTTTGCTTTTAGTGGCTTTGGTGATCTGGGTCAAGTAACCTAATCAGGATTTTTTCTTAATTTTCAGGAATGCAACCTGAATTATATCTGAATTATATATATTTTTGGTGGGTATTATCTAGTCTAGTACTTGATTGCATAAGACAAAAATCTTGGAAAGGCATCTTTAGACTATGTTCCACCAAAATTCTCCACTTGAAATATAAAGATTCAGTCAACTAAATGACTTATAGTTCTACATATTTGTTTTTGCAAGTTTCTACATTTTCATACCCATGGGCAAAGCCCTGTCTTCAGCTGACTAATCCTATGATATTCATACCAGATACAACCTTTGGGGGAGCTTTCCTGACCATACCAACAAGTGATGACTGACTGAATGCTCATCCTTAGAATCCTGTTCTCACCTGAATCATAACAGTGAACCTGTCTACATAATCAAAGCACTGAAAGAAATAATAAATATTAAAAATGTCCTGATGTACTTTCTGAAGGATTTAAGTATGTGTTTCTTCTAACAAGTATTTACAAGTACTCTTCAGAGACATAGTAACAGGAAAGGCATGGTATTGGCATTAAATGGACCCATAGACCACTGAGTATAATACATGTCTCAGAAATATGTACCCTCAGATTCTAAACAAAGGTGTCAAAAACATACACTGGAGGGAGAGTATCCTCTTTAGTTAATGGTTCTGGGAAAACTAACTATCCCCATGTATAAGATTGAAATTGGAAACCTGACTCTCACTGTACATGTCAACTCAAAATGATTAAAGACTGTAACATAAGACCTCGAACTTTGAAACTAGTAGAAGAAAACATAGAAGAAAAATATCAAGATATTGGCACAGGCTGTGATCCTGGCTAAATCAAAATTACACAGGAAACAAAAGCAAGAATTACCAATGGCATTATAATGAATTAATAAACTTCTGCATAGCATAGGAAAAAGTTGGCAGGTATTTATTTGACAACGGATAAATATCCAGAACACATAAAAGATTAAAAATTCCAACAGAAGTACTCTAGTGAAAATGGACAACTCATCTGAACAGATACTTTTCCAAAGAAGTGTAAATATTCAATAAATACATGAACAAATTGTCAATGTTTAGCCTTCAGGAAAATGCAAATCAAAATTACACTGACAGTCTATCTCAATCCAGTTAGAATGACCATTAGTAAACAACGGAGATGATAACAACAACAACACCTAAACAAACAAACTAAAACAAACAGCAAAGATGTACAAAAAAAAAAAAAAGAAAGAACAATTATATAACACTAATGGGAATATAAATTAGTGCAGCTTGTATGGAAAAAACTGTGTGAAGGTTCCTCACAAAAATTAATATATTCTATTTTTAAAAAGTTAATATATCACTACCATATGATCAGCTACTACACTTCTGGGTGTATATCTGAGGAAAATAAAATCAGCACACAAAAGAGATTCCTCCATCAGCGAGTTTATCCAGTTCATGATAGCCAAGCTATGAGGTCAACCTTAGTGCTTGCCTACATAGGAATGGATAAAGAAAATATTTCAAACACACATATACACACACGCGTTTGCACGTGCACACATACAGAGTGATTGAAAAGTACAGCTAATGTTTAAATTTTTTAAATTTTATTACAATAAAAGATGCATTACCGTTAAACCCCCTTATAATATCCCCTCTTTGAATGTACTCCTCTCATCATTCTTCCTTCTTTCTGAAGCAGCTCTTGAAGTCCTCTTGTGTGTGTCTTTAGTTGCTCTGCTCTGGTTGCCTCAAGGATCTGCATACATTCAACACATTTGCCTTTGACGGTCATTGCAACTTTTGGGAAGAGCCAGAAGTCACATCTGAAGAGTAAGACAGATAAGGACTCACTACTTCTAGCCTGCTTTTCTGTTAAATGCACATGGCAGAAACATTCATTGCATTTTTTAATCGTACCTCATAACATAATGAAACAGGAACTGCAAAAGTGATTCAGAAAATGACAACTGGGCGTGGTGGCATGCACGTGTGATGCCCGCACTTGGAAGTCTGGGATAGGAGAATCTCGGAGAGTCCAAAGACAGCCTGGGCTACATAGTGAGCTCAAGGCCAGTCTGAGACACTGTCTCAACAAAACAGAGAAAGGAAAAAGGAAAAAGAAAATGGCAACAAGAAGGGAACAGAAAGACAAGTAGTCCGTATGTTTTTACATATGTAGAAACTAAAAATGTAAACAAAAACTGAAACAAAGATGATATGAAAGTAAAAGGTAGATTATTAAGGTTAAAAAAAAGTGCTTGAAGAAGAGATTAAGAGAAAGGAAGAAGAACTATTTGAGGTGGGATTTGGCACTTTCTAATGACAACTATAGATCTCTATATTTTTCTGAATGTCCTCTAGCCACAGGATAATTTAAATGAAACAAGATTTCTCAAAATCCTCTAATTCATTTGACTCATTTTAGTCCAACTGAGAATGAAACTAAAGGTAACATTGTCTTACCAGTGTATCCTAATAGTGCCCATTGATTTGTTCATATTTAAACATATTACAGTGGAATAGGTAGCATTGTGCTCTCCTGCTGAGGAAAAGTCAACTAGAAAATGCTGAATTTTTGTGAATAATTTTAATATTTACAAATATTTAACAATTAAGAAAAACTTCTTTCCTATTCTTTTTATTGTTTTTCTGTTTTTTTACTTCTTAAAAAAAATCAGTCTGAAAATGATTATTTTATACTGAGGGCTGGAGGATCAGGAGCTGTGCCTGACCAGTACAGGACGTGTAGGTCAAGTGGGGTGAATAAGAGACCCCCACAGGATGCAACTCTTAGGGAGTCATCAAAGCACAATCAGGGTGGGAAGGGTATCCATACAAGAGAACTACCCGGCACAGAGTATTAGTGCCATCTACACTACTTCAAAATAGAAATTAAACTTAAGGTGGCTAAAGTGAAAGATGTTTATCACACAAAGGTAACATACAAACTTATTATGCTAAGAAACAGAATGGAAGTTATTTATTTGTCTGGCAATTAGGAAAGTTTTGTTAGAGTTAGAGTTAAGGTTACTATTTAAGTGCTCCTGGAACAAAATGCCTAAGTAGTCACTAAGCAGGCGACTACTTGCCTAAGAAACAGTCAGGCCACCATGCGTCAGGAAGAGCTGCCTGCAATGGATGCTGCCATGGTTAGGACTGTGACCTGAAGTATCTGGTGACTTTTGTGAACCAAAAATGCTAGCCATGCCATTAGCGCGAAGTTCTCCTCTGTGTCAAGTGTTAATGTGCTACCCGGTTATTCAAAGAGGATGGAATTTCATAAAACAGACAAAAAAGGAGGCCAACATGTGTAATACAAGGATGTCAAAAACACATGATTTATATGTTTTGAGATGTATTTAATCCCATAAAATTTTCTAATCATACATCAGAATTTAAATTCATTCAAAAGGAAGTCTTTATGAGGTTTTCTCAGAATCCCTTGGTGGATTTATCGTACCTTTTCCTCAAGTTCACCTAGAAAATAAGAGCATCTCTTGAATCATTAAATATTTTGATAGAAAAAAATCAGAAAATAATCAATGGGACCAAAGCACTGATCTCTGGAAATTGACCTACAATACCAAGCATTGCAAAGACAATTTTACTCTTATGTCTTTAAGCAGCTGTGCATTCATGTGCTTCCCAAAGCATCCAAATGGTACTCAGGAAGTAGAAGTCCCTGAGTAAATGGTTGTTGTATTATTGAAATGAACTGAGCAAAAGCTTTTAAAACCATTTTTATTAAAATTTGCTGCTATTTAGATTATAAAAATAGAGGACAGTATTACAGATCCCATTGTGAAACAGACACTACTATTATTTATACTTCAAAGTTAATCTTGGAAAACTACAACTAGTAATGAAATATTGCTTTTCCAATATTCTGTATGTAATCCAAGATTCCACAAGTGAGAAGTGGCTTTTAATTGTCTATTATTAGATTATCATGGACATGAATAATATGTTTAGAAAAAATACAGCCTACACTAGTGTCTTTGTTTCATTTGAAATTCAGAATGATTTAGCAAAATGATGGCATGCATGTAAAAAGTGGTTTATGCATCTGAAGAAAATACAACTTAGATATTTTAATATCTCAATAGAATTTGTAAATGTGGCAAATCTTACTGTACATTAGCAGTCAATAGGAACAGCAGCAGATTCTGGCAGTGAATTGTAAAGAGTGGTATGACAATTACTGTTACATATCTCAGCAATCTTCTAATAAATAATATGAGTCTTGTTTGCATTTGTCAGAGTGATCCTTAAGCAAATACTCACATGAAAAAGAAAGCTTGCATATTTATAAGAGTAAATTTACATATAACTACACATAAAATATTCTGTTCCTTTGTAAAATACTGCTTTATAATTTCCATTAAAATCATCATGTAATTATACCAGAGATACAAACCTAACAAAAATTATGCCAAGCATTATTAGACAGAGTGCTTTTCAATTGCAAGGGCATCTGCTCTGTGAGAATTATCTGATTTCAATTTTTGTTATATCCCTCCAAATGAGGTAAAATAGACTTTTTTCCCTTACAAAATACTAAAGGACTATGCTCTCAGGTCATTGACCAGAATTATTTTTAAACTGAGACAAAAATGATTATAATAAATTATGGATGTGTATACTTATAAACAATAAAGCTCTTCAGAAAACAGAAGTTTCATTTCAGTTTAGGAGTACAAAGATCTGTATCAGAAAAGTGTATCATGGATACAAATAGTCTTTTACTCTAAAAGTCTTTTTACTGAATACTTCCGAGGTTTGAGCTTGGACACTAGGCATTGGGGTATGGAGATAAATGTCCAAATGCCATAAAACATTTATGTGTATCAATATGAAATGTAAATAATGCATTCAAGATATAAGATACTGAGCTTAATGTTAGCCAGGTTACATTAGAGCCTTGAAGGACTATTTGGAAGCATGAAGAAAATAATACAGAAGTATATTGCAAGCAGAGAAAAATGGTGTTTGAAAGTGGCTGCTGAGAATAGCATACTACCAGGGAACTGTACTCAGTTGAGTGTTCAGGCGTTCACGGTTCACATAGAAGAGATGTGAGAGACAAAGTGGAAGAACAGATCTAGATATGATTCCGAAGAACCTGGCTTTTATCTTGAAGGGTTGGTCAATACTAGTCTACTTTTGAATGACTTTTATAACTTTACTGTTAGTTGACACATAATTGCAAATGTATACAAGATACACTATGGTGTTTCAAAACACTTTATGCATTCTGAGTGCTTTTCTCAAAACTATATTTTAGAACAATTACTTTGTAGACCTGTGATTCTGAATACAGTTCTCAGACCATTAGTGTTAGCTGGAAATTTGCAAAGGTAAATTTTCAGAGGTCACACGGACCGTTTTGGGCCCAGAAATCTATTTAAGGAAGTTATTTGGATGATTCTGATGTGGTCTATAGTTTGAAGACCATGGGTATGGAAACCAGAATTCAGGGAAAAGGAAGGAGGTGAAATATTTCTGTTGAAATATTTCCAAAAGTTTAAATACCATGTGGTTTCCTTATATAAGAAACCCAAAATATAAATAAAGAACCAAATAAAATTATATAATAAGAGATAAAGGGATAGATCTTTTGCAGAAGTGATTGGGACCAACAGATGGAGAGACGGGAGGGAGGCGAAGGGAAGGGGTGAGGAAGAATTAAGATGTGTTGTGTATATGCGTCCATTCCCCACCAGGAATGGGATCATCGTGTACTGAAAACGTGTACTAATGAGAAAAACATAATAAATAGAAAGTTTGACCAATCATAGACTATTTAAAAAAATAAAAGCTTTATTTAGCAACAAGAACTATCAGGAAGGTGGTCCAGG
The DNA here is from genome assembly GCA_004027455.1 of Hydrochoerus hydrochaeris. Classification (NCBI taxonomy): domain Eukaryota; kingdom Metazoa; phylum Chordata; class Mammalia; order Rodentia; family Hydrochaeridae; genus Hydrochoerus; species Hydrochoerus hydrochaeris. The sequence goes on from PVLA01005920.1 coordinate 73,524, forward strand.
AAGCCATGGCGGCCACAGCATGTCACCCAGAACATAGGTTATGTATGCCTGTGCCACCATTGCCAGGAGAGGGTGTTTATCCTCAGAGCTTTGGTATTCTAGACTTTAGGGTCATGACACTTAGAAAGTCGGAAAACAGTGTAAGCAAAAGGGTTTTTCCTCATTAGCATTTGTTTCTCTTTTATGACAGAATAAAAAACAAACAAACAAAAAAAAAAACCTTTTTGACTCAAGTCCCACTGATGAGAACCATATCACATGTTGCTCTAGTTGTAGTTGCAAGTATAGTAGATGAAAAATTGCCCTCCCCCTGGGAAGTCTCATAAAATTTCTCATTTATTTATTTTTTAAAATATTTTAAAAGTTTTTAATCAGGGCACGTTTGCAGTACATGATGATTACTTTCATTGTGGTATGTTGGTTCCTGTGTATAACACATCTTATTTTTATCAGCTGAATGTATGAAGTGTATATATTTTACAATATATTTTGTAATAAGAGAAAGCAAAACTCATACAAAGAGAAATCCTGGAAAAGGAGAAATCTTTTTCTCTTAGCCAAATCCTCAGCAACTCTGAAATAGTGTTTTTTTGCTACTAGGAATCTCATCTTAGGTCCTTCTGTAGAGATACTAAAGATCTCTTAATAATTTTAATGACATTGTACAAAAACAATGTAAAATTGTGTTTAAATTCCTGGAAATGTGAAATGGCACTTAGAATTCCTTTGAGAATCCCAAGAACAACTTAGGGAATAATTTATGGGCAACCATCTTATGTGGGGATTTTCTCCTTGTGTCACCTTTGGGGCTTTCTGAGATCTGACAATCTTCTGTAATTAATTGATTAATTAATTAAGGCCAGACATCCTACTTTTGTCCTGAGGCTGGACAAATACAAACCCATATTTGAATCAAAAGCCATTCTTCACCAGCTTCCCAGTAGCTTTTTGTATGACTGAAGATATTGGAATCAAGTATAAAACAACGATCTACTTTTCTTAAACAGAGAGCTGTTGTAATGAAAATAAAATTCACTCACTCTTACAATCTGATATTTATAAACTTCTAAGCAATTTATATTCACTAGAAAGCAAGACCATCAACTCTTGTTTTTTACATTTCCTCAAATACCTAAAATGAGCTTGAGGCGGTTAAGTAAATGACAGTAATTAAAATGCTAGGAAGAAAAATCCCAAAGTCCTGCAGGTTCAATTTGAACTCTGTTACTGACCATGTGGATGAGTTGTCCTGGCTTAGGAATTAGGAACAGAGGAGATGGGAAACTGTGAGAAAACACAATTTAATCAAGAAAACAAGCAGTGACATGGATAATCTCTATAGAGTAAATTCAAATACCTTAAGAAATGTGTTGTTCTGGATAAAATTCAAAGGCATTTGGGAGACTAAAACCTTCTGTGCTATAATTATGCCCATTCACTGACAAGAGGGATGAGCATTAATAACAGCCCTAACCATTGCTCCTTAATTGAAATTAGAGACAATGCTAAAATTTCGTATCACTGATCAAAAGGCAAGAGGAACAATTTAAATTTCAGAATCATCATCAATAGTGTATAACACATTGTCAAACAAATGCACTTCTCTTGCTGTGCAGTCTGCTCCTCTTGGCATTTGGCAGCCTGAACACACAGTCATGCTATCTAATGTTCATATTTTCTAAACATAACAAAAGGAGAACAAAACTCTGCAGATTATTAGAAAATATTAGGAAGCACAAACACTAGTGGATTCATTTCAGTGGATTTGGACAAACTCCAAGCCTTTCTTCCCTGATCATAGTGTTTATAATATCATAAGCCATATCTCAGTGGATATGTATAAATGTATATATGATATATAAAAATTTGTATACAAAGTGTATATTTAGAAAGATTGTGTATTCACATATATACTTTAATTAGATTTGACTTACAGAAAATATTAGTCTGAAAGAGTAATTTCAAATAGAATAATTTGAAACAAAAAGCAAATAACAAAGAAAAGTAATTTGCGGCCTTCAAATGTGCTCTCTCTCTCTCTGTCTTTCTTTAGTGACTTGATTTACTGTACGTATTTATATATCTTGGTTTACTAACAGGTAGATTTTATTATATCTAAGTTTGTGGATGATAAAACTAAACTTGGCCAGAGTGACAGAATTTATACCCAAAGATGCTGTAATATTTAAATTATGGACTTTAACATTTAAAGCATGTCCCTGTTTATTTTTCCTTGTAGCAGACATTGAAACCTTAATCAAACAAATATGAGAAACGAAACAGTGAGTTGTTTACCTTTACCGTGGAGGACACTTACTGTTTTTTATTTCCAAGGAAATAAAAAGAACCTCTCATTCCTAGTCAGAAACCAGTTAATATGCAACATTTTCTATGATAAGTTATAAACAATACTAGATTTTCTCTGAGCATTCAGGTGGAGCTAGAAAGGAAAAAAGGCACTTAAGCACTGATCAAAAATCATCTCTTAAATGAATTAAATAGCAAATGACTCACTGAAGTTCGTAGTCCAGAAGTGAAGACAAACCTTTAAAAATAAGAAATACGAAATATTGCCTTATGGCTACTGCTTTTAATTAATTTTAATTGAGGATTACTATTTTCCTCTTCATACTCTTTTAAGAAATAGGTGATTCTTCCTAGTATGACAGAAAGTATAGAAATATTAATTAAGGGAGTAAAGAAAATGGAATTATTAAACAAAGAGTATTCTTTGATATGATTTTTATACTCATGGACATTGTTAGACTGTAGCTCCAGAAATCCATGTAGTTTCAGTTTGGGAACTATAAAAATGCATGGATCCCTTTGGACTGTGCCTCCCATCACAGAGATAAGCAAAGTCTGCCATGTGAATGTTTGAAATGATTCAATATTGACATTAAACTAGTTGACAAAAAATTTTAGTTTAGCAGTAGCACCACCTTTGTGGCTGTTTTTTGACATTTGTGAAGAATGCTTCTCCACAGTGTTTTTATATAGTGATGACAGCCTTTACCTCTTCATTTAGCTAATTAATAATTAAATGTCTTCTTTAAATTAAAGAGCACTATTGGCCAGTTTCATGCTCATTATGAAGGAAGACTTGGGTTCAATCCCTAACATCCATACCAAACCAAACAAAACTAAAACAAAATAAAGTAAAACAAAGTAAATGACAATAGCAAAAATGTCATTTATCAAATTAGAATTAGTATTTGTCATTTTCCAAAATCTGGCTATTTGTTCAGTTTCCTAATGTAAGAACAAGCTAAAGTGACTATTTCATTCAGCTTTGCTCCATTTAGATGCATCTCTCAAAGGTTAACACATCTGATTTATAAGTATGCCAAGACTGCTCATCACTCTGTTTCTTTCTTTTAGTGTCTTATGGTTTGCACACCAAGGAAAGGGGAAAAAAGCAGGACTCCAAATATTGATTCACCTACCTCTAGTGGTTGAGGGCTGCTGGATTTAGAAATGTACAATGCTTGCTTCCATGTTTTTGCACATTCAGATGGTCCCTAACAAGTCAATATTCTATTTTATCAATATGAGAATGTAAAAACTTTTTACTTCCAATATTTTAACCTTGAAGGATGGGAGAATCCTCTTGTCTCATATTTTCTTTCATTATTCCAAAATATAAACTTTATTTTAATAGATCTAATCTTTGCTAGTGAGAATTTTCAGCTTTGTCCTTTTCATGTTAATTTCAGAGTCCAATTAGATTAAAGCCGGGTGTAGGATTCCCTTCTTGTTTTTTTCATTTTGATTTGAAATATATGAGTAATAATATGGAACGGACATTCATACTGAGACTGGTATGTAAGACCTGCCACACAGTGGAGAGACAGATATGAAAGAAATCTCCAGAAAGTCATTTATTTCCAATCTTTCAAAGCTTTGTTCTGTATTATATTTACAGTCAGAAGATGCAAAAAGGTTTTATTTGTTATAGAGATAAAACTTTTATCCCAACCAAAAGTTTTGAACTCTAGTTATAAACCTCAACTATATACTGATGGTCTCATTAAAATAAATATCACAAACACTAGAACCTTCCTGAAATACATTCCTTAATCATAAAGAAATCTCTTTAATGGAGAGATGTACAATAAAACAGGGTATGAAAAGCAATTTGGGGGAGCTACACTAAAATCATGAACTCTGTCAATGGCATCACCCAGCAGTGTTCCTGTTTCAATAGTAGTATGTTATATGTCTCACAAAATTTATACAATTTCTAAGTACTTACTGGTAGATGTCATTAGGCAAAAAAAAAAAAAAAAAGTCTTCAAAATGCCATCCAGGTATAGCAGAAGGACTTCAGATTATTTGTTAACATCAAAATCTATTTTTAACCTATATTTTTCTTTCCAAAGAAATGTGACAGAAGTATACAAATATTTCAAAAGGTTGCAAAGAAAATAGTAAGTATAATGACAATTCAACAACATATTTTATTATGGATTTGAATTTCTTGTTAAGCTACATTAAATTGAATGCTTTACAGAGTCTCTCTAAAGTGGGTATATTTGTTTAATTGTGCCTTTAAAATAAAAATTGAAGCTAAGTAATGTGTGGAGGAAATGTGAAAATTTCAAATGTGCTTCTTGGCTCCTTTGCTTGGAAAATGGAAAAAAATGTTGAAACTCCGTAATTTTAATGATTTACAATTAATAATTTCTGACCTTAAGACAGGACATTATTTTTACTACCAAAGACAAAATCACAGATGTAGAATTTATCAATTTGCTGTATCTATCTGAATCACATTATGATTTTGAGAAATGAAACATTGCATTATGGTGTCAAAATGAAAGGAAATAAAAAGGCAGCTTTAAGAGCATTTGGATAACTTAACTGTAAGTCAGTATAGTCAAAGCTGCTAAAATTTTGTAATTTTTTTATGTTAGTAGATTTTTTTTGCACTTTACTATCCTTCATAGTTTCACATAAGTACATAAGTGAGAAAAAGAACTATCCATTACAGAGCCTCTCAAAAAAACCAAGTTTTGTTCATCTGCCAGACTTTTCAGCAAATGTGTCTGTGATGAATTTCTCTCTCCCCCATCTTTCTCTTTATTCCATTTCTATTTGACAAATACAGTTTCAAAATTGGCCTTAAAGAACTTTAGGGGGCTGCATGAAAAGTCTGCAGGACTGAGTGAATCGTGTTTGTGGCTACCAAGACAGTGTAGGAAGAGGAAAATTCAGTAGATGATATTTATTAAGACTAAATATTAAATTTTCCTCCTTTATTTTCCATTCACTCTTTGTAATGAGTGGTATGTTTTCTTTTAAAGAATTAAAAAAAATTTTATATATGTATGTTATGATAGTTTTCTATATAGCTTCAGAAAATAGTAATTTTTAAAAATGGGTTTTGTAAACCCAGAAATTGTATTCTTGAAGCACAACCCCAAATTTCTCCATGCGTCCTACTCCATTACTCCAAGTGGAATTATTCTTCACCATGACCTTACCTACTCATTCTCTTCATTTTAATTATTAAAAGCCTTCTCTTCATTTCTTCCTTCCTGCTGCCATAGCCCCAAATCCTGCCTACTCAGCTAATTCTGTCTTCATTTCTAAGCCTTGTATTCTTCCCCATACCAATGTTCCTTGGGTCTGCAGTATTCTACTCTACCTTTCCTTTTAGTTATTTTGTGTGAATCAAATGAAATTAGATTAGTAAGAGTGTTCACAAAATTTCAAGCATATACCTGACCTTATGAATAATCTTTTTACTCATTTCACTTTCAGTTTTACTTAAGAAGATAAAGTAGGTTCTCAGTCTTTAGTTGACAAATTTACCTAAGTTTCCACAGGGACTTACACAGAATCAAAATGACCAGTCCCAACACATTATACACATTCTCAGGTGGAAGATACTTCATCCCTCCCATGCTTATCTCCAATAACGCCTTAATTAACCACAAGTCACTCATCAGAGTCCTCAGGAAATTTTCTCTCACTCAACCCTCAAGGATAACAAAAACTCTAGCTCTGCCTTTCCAGAAAACACAAAATTTGCAAACTGTCTTCTAGAATATGAGACAGAAACAACACTGAACCTGCTGTATCCGGAACCTTTGGAGTTTCTCTTTAACTGCTGTTACTCAGTTTCCAAATTCAATTGCCCTAAAATTCTTACTGAATCTTCCTCAAAACATTTGTCTTAACTTGATCTCCTTACTTTACCTCTTGTCACAATGCCTTACATCAGGGTGTTCTGCTCACTTTCCTTAAATATTATCATAGGTACCTAAATGTCTTCTTTGTTTTTATAACTTCTACATTACTACACTTCTTTTTCTGTTATAGTCCCACCTAAAATTTTTCTTCATTCCTGCATTCTAAAGCAGGCACTTACAAATAATTTTTACTCTGTACCACTTTAGAAAAAAATAGCTCAGCAGGCATATATGCACCACAAATACATTGTATACTGCAAAACCTACTTTCAAAAAATTGAAGTGAGATAAATATTAGACAATTTTATCATTTTTTTCAGAAACAAGCTATCTTTAATATCTGTCAGGTTCAAACATCACATTTTAGAGACCACTGGTTTAGTCTAGTTTCTTAACCTTGGAATACTGATATTTTGTGTTTGAGGAGTAGCAATGAATTTCTTACATATTTATTTTCAGAAATTTTAAATCTCCCACAGGAATAAAACTGCCTCTAATAAAAAGAACTCAGTTTACAGAATACTGCATTAAGTAAAATAAAGTAAGTCATACTTTAAGTCCAAAGTCTTAACTTACCAATCTAGACCTGTATCACATGACACCTCACAGCAACAACCCCTTCACTGAACATTTTTATGTGTTTCATTTGTCAATCATGTTATTGGCTTTATGTGGAATCCACTCCTACTGTCTTTTCTTTGAACAATAAACAACTTAAAAGCATTTTAGCTCTATGGATAATGTTAGTTTCATTCCATTTGGGATAAAATTTTACTGCTGACTACATTTCTATAAGAATACAGTGTTTATTCCTAAATGAGCTTGAGAACTCTCTGAGGTTAACAGTGTATCTATGTGTATTAGTCAGTGTCTACATTTCACCTGATCAAGAGAGCTTTAAGTTTGGGGGTCAACACAATGTCAAGATATGTATATTATCAAAGATAATGCTGAAACCCAATTGCCTTGCTATCTTTTCTGGCTATTTTCTTTCTGTCCCTAATATGCAAATTAAACTCTTAATTTTTATCTACATAATTATTTTTCTTAAACATAAGGTATTTTATTCAGTTAACATATTTTATTTGGTTAACATTACAACTTTTCTGCACATAACCTCAGTTTCAACTCCACTCATCAAACTGAATGGGATGAATCAGGAGAGTGTGAGTGTCCTTTATTGGCAGAATTGATGACTGGCTGTGACATAAACTGGTGACATGATTTTGTTGATCTACTGCTCTTCATTGGCATCATATATTATTTAACCAAGTTCCATAGCTATGAAATAGTTTAAATTTAGAGAATATACAGGAAAAGACTGTGCGATTTTTTTTGAAAAGCATATTTTAAAACCATATTTTAAAAATATTACTTCTATTGGCAACAGAGCACAATGTGTTTTAATAAAAAACCTGGTAGAGGGTACATTTTGCAATATGTGAAGATTCCTTTGATGGTAGAACACAGCGTGATGAAACTGGAATACATAAGATCCAAAATGTTTTGTTCCATCCTTGCATCCCTGGCATGAACCTACTTGGCCATACCTACCTGGTATAATCTTCTTGATTTTTTGCTGCATTCTGTCTGTAATTTTCTTATTAAGGATTTTTGCAACTATGTTCATTAAGAAGACTGGCCTGTGGCTGTCTTTTTTGGTTGGATCTTTCTTTGGTTTTGGTATCAGGGTGATACTTGCTTCCAGGACTGGAAGTATTGCTTCCTTTTCAATTTAATTAAAGAAATTGAGGAGTAGTGGCATTAGATATTCTCTAAATTTCTTGCAGGATTCAGTAGTGAATTCATTATGACCTGGGCTTTTCTTTGTTGATAAAATTTTAATTACGTCTTCAATTTCATTGACTAATATTAGTTTCTTCAGAAAGTTTGTATTGTCTTAACTCAGCTTTGGTAATTCTTTTATATATATGAATCTGTCCATTTCTTCTGCATTTTTAAATCTTATTAGAATAAATGTTCTCAAAATAGGAATTGAGGATCTTCTGGATTTCTGCAGGAGCCATTGTAATTTAACCCCTTTAATTCCTAATTGCATGAATTTGAGTCTTTATTTTTTGATCAGTTTAGCTAAATGTTTGTCAATTTTATTTAATTTTTCAAAGAACCAACTTTTAGATTCATCAATTCTTTGTAATGTTTTAGATTCTATTGCATTAATTTCTGCTTTGATCTTTATAATTTCCTTCCATGTAGAAGCTTTGGGCTTGATTTTTTTCTAAAAGTTTGAGGTTCAACATTATGTTATTTATTTGAGCTCTTTGTGTTTTCCTGATGTGAGAATTGACTGCTACAAACTTCCATCTTAGGACTCCTTTCATTGTGTCATACAAATTCCAGTAAGTTGTACTGACCTTATCATTTAATTGTAGATATTGTTCAATTTCTTCATTCATTTCATCTGTAGCTATTAGTTTCATCTGTACCTATTGGTTGTTCAGGAGGGTGTTATTTAGTTTTCAATATGTTTATGGAGTTTTTGTGGGTTTTTTTGCCACTGATTTCCAAATTCATTGCACTGTGATCTGATAATATGCATGGAATAATTTTAATTCCTTTGCATTTACTTAAGCATGCACTATGAGCTGATATGAGGTCTATTTTGGAAAACATCCCACGTGTTGCTGTTATGGTTTGTGTTTGGATGGCTCCCCAAGCTTCATGCAGCCATTGAGGCAGCTAAGTCTAGTGTATATGGTTTGTTCATTCTCTAGCACTGTACATGTTCATTAGCAGTATGAGCACTATACATGTCCAGGAGCAGGCAGATGGCATACTATATGAGAGGGAAGAGGGTGGGCTTTTCTTTCTTTTGCCATTTTGCTATTGTTACTTGTGGCTGCCATGAATGGCTGTCCTTTAGTCATGGCATCTTGTCTTGTGTTATGGATTGAAAACTGGTGGTCAACTTAATGCCAGCTGGATTACATCAGCTTGGAGCTGGGCATAGATATTTCACCTGAGGAAAGTTGCCGGTATAAATGGAGACATGGAGAAGAAGTTATTCACGTTAGTTGCATTAAGATATTGAGGTGTTGTGGGTTCTCGTATAAGTTGCTGTTTGAGCCATTGGTTCTCCTGGAGAAGCTCTGGTCTTCACATCGAGCATTGCTTCCTGGCTCTGGAGGGGAAGACATGTGCTGCTTGGTCTCCAGAATGAACTTGTCTGCTGGCTTCCTGGCATGTACTCAACTGTGCTTGTGGTCAGAGGAGCTCAGGGCCTCCATGTTGCTGAGGATGGCTATGGTGCTTTTCAGGACATCCCTGCAGTTGTTGTGAGTGTGACTTCTCGGTTCCAGCATAGAACCCTCAATCTACCAGCACAGCTCCTTCACCCTGCTGGCATAGACTTTCTGGCTTCCACCGCTGATCTTTGTGCCTTCCCAGCATGGATCCATAAAAGAGACTGGCATGAGTCCTTCTTGTGGGCTCTAGACTTCCAGTTGGACTCGTGGGAGGCATTGTTGTGAGCACTGGGTCTTTATCTGGACTCATGTGGGACATTGCTGTGGGATTCAGGACCTTGGCTGAATATTCTATGTCTTTAGTGAGGTGGATAGATTTCCTGCATTTTATTGTGTTAAGCTTGGGTGACATCATAAAAATAATATTGTAAACTCCATGTCCTTATTCTAAATATTCTCTGTATAACCCATGACAACAACATCTTGGAACCATCTGAGTATGGACTGAAACTTCCAAAAACTGTAAGGTAAATAAACCTTTCCTTGCTTCACGTTGAGGATAACATGTTTTGTCTCAAAAATGAGAGAAAAGTAACCAAGACAGAATTTGGTACCAGGAGTCAGGTTGTTGCTGTTCAATAGGTTACTGAACCTTACTATGAGGTTCAAAATCCTTTGGAAATGGCTTCTGAGAAGAGTTTGGAAAGGTTCAGAGATATTGCCTTAAAGAATGATGCTGGAATGGCTTAGGCTGCTTTGCATGGGAGATTCTGATCTGAGTGCAGGAGACCAGAAAACTGATAGAAAGCCTGCTGGTAAAAACCAGGATCTGGAGGTTTCTGCTTGGAAGAAGGACTGCACTGGTGTTGGGCTCCCAACAATGTGTTTTATGACTTGGCAGAAAGTTTGGCTACATTGTGCTCATGTCCAGAGACTTCGCCTGAGAGTATAATTAAGGTTGGTGGGCTAATTAATCTGGCAAAAGAGATTTCAAGGCAGTAGAATGTTGAGTCGGTGACATGGCTATTGTTGGGAGCTTTTTGCCAGATATATGTTGTGAATCAGTAGCAAAAAGCCCAGCAAGATGATTCAAAATGTTGTGACTTTGACCAGAAATCTGTAGAATACAAAGAGATAAGACCTCGATAGCTGAGAAGGAGCAAACAAATAAAAAAAATGGCCTGGAGGCATCCTGGGGAGCAGTGGGTCTCCACCCTTTGAGCCTCAAAACTGCAAAAGTGGAAGACTTTGCTGATAGAAGAAAGCTGCAGAGCATCATGTTCCAGGGTGGTGGTGGAGGCCACAGGAGGTTACAAAATGGTGGTGGCCACACAAGGTTCCAGAATGGTGGCAGCATAGAGAAGCTGTTCCTCACAATCAGGTTTGGAGGCTCAGCAATCCAGGCACTTGACCCTGAAGCCAAGAAAGAGGAAAACCTTGCTACTTGTCCAACTGGCAGCAGACTCTGAGGCATCCACAAGGTGCTGATTTTAATTGTATGGTGAATGCATAAGTTTTGAGGCTAAAAAAACTTCCACTGTGATTTTATAGGGACTGGGAGGCCAGTCAGTGTGCCCCTGAGAGGGTAGGATGTGAAGGTGTAAGTGTAAAGCCAAAGGTGCAATGAAGAACCCAGAAGTTTGGAAAAGCCAGAAGCATGGGTTGTCTAACGAAATCTGCAAGGAGAGAGCAAAGGCAGCCCAAGAGAGAAGTTGTGGGAGCTAAAATCACTGGAAGTTCCTCAGGGGAGGTGGTAGCATGACTCAGTCACTTTGGAGCTCACAACCAGATTGCTTTAGATGCTGGGTGTGGAACTCCAGGACTTAATGCTTGCCCTGCTAGATTTTTGGCTTCCTATGGTCTCATTCTTTTGTATCATCCTGTTTGTACCCTTTGGAATGGTAATGTTTGTCTTGTGCTGTTGCATGTTGGAAGTCTTTAACTTTGTTTTCATTTGTACAGGGGATTATAGCTAAGAGTTTGTTTTAAATCTTGGAGGAGACTTGAGACTTGGACTTTTTTGCAATACTGGAACTATTAAAACTTTGGCAACTAAATGTCTTTTGCATAAAGGATGTGAATGAATCTTTGGGAGGCCATGGGTGGAATGTTATGGTTTGTGCTTAGATGGCTTTTCATGCCTCATGCATTCACTGTTGCAGCTGAATCTAGCATTTGATTGGTTCATTGTCTAGCTCTGGGATGGCAGTGTGAGCACTGTACCTGCCCAGTGCTGGGTAGCTGACATACCATATAAGGGAAGGAAGGGGGCAGGATTTTCCATCTTTGCCCTTTTGCTTTTATTGCTGGTAGCTGCTATGAATGGCTTCCCCTTCACCATGCCATTCTGACTTGCAACCAGCTGAGTATGGACTAAACTCTCCAAAAACTGTAAGCTAAATAAATCTTTCCTTGCTTCATTGTGGGTGTCAGGAATTTAGTCTCAACAATGAGAGAAAAGTAATCAAGACGGCAGCTGAGATGAATGTGTATTCTGATGTTGTGGGATAGCATACTCTATAGACATCAACTAAGTACTTTTGTTCATAGGTTTGGTTCAGTTCTGATATTTCTTTGTTGTTTTTACTTTTTGCCTGGTATTTCTGTTTATTGTGACAAAGTGGGGTAGTAAAGTCTTACATTACAATTATGTTAGTGCTTATTTGATATTTCACATTCATTAATATCAACAGATACAAAGACAAAAATCACACAGTCATCTCAATTGACCCAGAAAAAGAATTTGATAAATCCAACACCCGTTTATAATACAAATCCTATAGAAAACTATAATAGAAGGTTTTTATACCAATCAGATAAGAGTCATCTATGATAAATCAACAGCTGATATCATACTTATTGGTTCAAAACTGAAAGTTTTCAATCCAAAATCAGGGACAATGCAAGGATGTCCACTATCACCACTCCTATATAATTCTGGAACATTAGCCAGAACAATTAAACAAGTGAAAGAAATAAATATAGGAAAGGAAGAAGTTAAATTGACATTATATTTATGACCTGATATTCTACAGGGAAGATCCAAAGACTTCACAAAAAGAATTCTAGATTTACTAATTAAATTCAGTCTTGTAGCTAGATAAAATGGCAATACTCAAAAATCAGTAGCATTCATGTACACAAATAAAAACTCACCGAGAGATAAATAAAGGAAGCCAGAACTTTTATAATAGCACTGAAAAAAAAATGCCATAAACAAGGATCGCTCACAAAGGAAGTAAAAGATCTTTATAATGAAAACTACAGTACTCTAAAAAGGGAGAACAAAAAGGACCTTAGAAAATGAGAAAGCATCCCTTTCTCTAGGTAGGAAGAACCAATGTAGTGAAAATGACCACACTTCAAAAATTGTTTCACAGGTTTAATGCAATCCCAACCAAAATATCAATTTCATACCTCATAGGAAGAAAGAAAACATTTCTAAAATTCATTTGAAACCATAAGAGGCCTAGAATAGCAAAAATAATTTTGGATAACAATGGTAAGTCAGGAATTATCAAAATCTCTGGGTTTAAGTCATACTATAAAGCTACTGTGATAAAAACAGCATGGTACTGGCAAAAATTCAGACCTGAAGATCAATAGGACAAAATAGAAGAGGTAAAAACAACTCCAAACATATGACATCATCTTATCTTTGACAAAGGGGCAAATTACCTTCTCTGGAAGAAAGAAAGCCTCTTTCATAAATGGTGCTGGAAAAACTAACTTTTCTAATGCAGAATATTAAAATTAGACTTACATGTTTCAGCACACACTAAACTGAAATAGAAATGGATCAAGTATCTAAATATGAAAATAGAAACATTAAATCTCTTGGAAGATAGGGTATGTAGAACTCTCAAAGACATTAGTAGGCAAAGACTTTGTGAACAAAATCCAAATCACAATGAAACTTTTACAAAGCATCAATAACTTGGATCTCATCTTATTAAAAAGCTTTTATACAGCAAAAGAAACCAATAGAGTGAAGAAACAACCCACAGAGTGGGAAACTTTTTTGCCAGCTGTTCTTCAGACACAGACTAACGTCTAGAATATATAAAGAACTCAAAGTAATCATATTCCCCAAATTTAATGATCTAGTACCAAAATGGGCATCTGAAATGAGTAAATGATTCTCAAGTGAAGATGTAGAAATGGCAAATAAAGAAACGAAAAAAATGTATGGCATCACTGGTCATATGACAGAGGCAAATTAAAACCATACTAAGATTCCATTTCACTCCAGGAAGAATGACAATTATTAAGAAATCAACGTAATAAATTCTGGTTGGGGAGTGGGGGAAAAGAAATCCTTTTTCACCTTTGGTGGGAGTGTAGATTGGTGCAATCACTGTGAAAATCAGTTTAAGTAAGGGCAAAAATATATACTACAGATTATGAAATAGGAAGAAAATTCTTAATTGGGAAAGGTAACTGAGGAGAGGGTAGGTGAAAATTGAAGAGAAAAGAAAAAAAAACAGAAAAGAAGGAAATACTGAAAAAAAGCTTTTGTAAGTAAAACTTAACTATCTTTTCCCTTCACGTAGCAGGAGTGAACTCCTGGAAGAAGAGTTGAAGGGAGGATAGGGGAATGAGAAAAAGATAAATTAACATTTATCATGTACAGGTACAAAGTCCCTATGATGAATGTGATCATCATGTATATTTAAAATGTACCAATAAGTTTAATTAAAAAATATTTTTGTTCCTGACAGGCCCCAAGGAGAGGAAGTGGCTAGGTAGGGCCACAGAGGGTTGTAACCAGGAACACGGTAACAAGGAGCTGGACTTGGATGAGACACTTGTGTGCCTCAAGTTGGGTGGAGTTAGCTGGATTGCTCAGGTTTTCAGTAGCTTGGCTAATTTGAGAAATTTACAGGACTCCAAGTCCCAAGAGTCATCCCTATTATTTGGTACTTGGCTCTGGGGACATTAAAATAGGTACTTACTGCCTCGAGTATGTGATGAGAGTGGGAAGTTGATTAGCTGCTCACAGAAGGAACTTCAGATGAGGTTAAGGGATTTCAGAAGGCACAAACAGAGTCAAAAACTGAGTTCTCAATCAACTGTGAATCTCAGTCAACTTTGAACATAAATACTTTGCTACCCAAATAAAGAAGACCTAAGAAAATTAGTAACTCTACTCAAGAAAATATTTACAATGGAAATTTGAAAGAATCAAGGGACATTTTGCTATTTTTCAGTTTTGTCTAGTTATCCCAAATTATCATGTATGTATTGTAGGAATGACATTTGCTAAAATATTAAATTGAAGTATTTGAAAGAATCTTTACCTCATTTTACAGCCTATTATTCTCAAAATGATTGTTAATAAAATAAGAAACATTTTTGGCAGTTATTGAGTATTTATTGTATGTCAAGAAATGTGTTAAACCATGTGCAGAGGTTATCTCATTTAATCTTGACATTTCAAATAAGATGGATATTTTTAATGCTTGGTTTTGATTGATAAGCCATTAGGGCTACAGTTGTTAAGTAATTTCTCTCAGACAATTTAATCAATAAGAGGTAGATCCTGTGTTCAAATTGGGTTTTACTGAGTCTTACATTCATATTTTTAAATTCTCGGTGATAAAGATATATACACAGATAAATGATAGATGATCACTAGATGTATTCATAATTCTGTGGTTAAAAGATTTACTAATAGATACAGAAATAGGGATACCAAAGGATGGAAACGATATGCAAAATTGTGTTCAGTTCCACCCAACCATTCAATGCTATGTTGGGAGGGAAGTGGGAAGTAAACACTTGTCTCCCAGCTACTGAGAACATTCAGAAAAAGAAAAAAGAAACACTTATGATTTAAAATAAGTTCCTAAAAATCATCGGCATGTGTTATATTTGGTTCATCAACAGGGAAAAAAATAGACTCACGCATTGAAAATGAAATATCTATGCTAAATGTCTTTGATATCCTGCCAGATTTACCCACAGAAGGTCTCGACTATAAACAAACAGCTACTTACACATGTATGACCCTGGAAAGAAGACTGAGTGGGCACAAAATGGTGTATGTTTTGTCTTGAAATTTTGCTTCATTTTGAGCTGTCAGATTTTCACCTCCTTTCAAGGAAAAGAAAAACAGGAACTGCGGTTCTACTTTTAGTATTGAAGAGTTGCATAACCGTATCCAAGTAGCTGAATTATACCTTGCTAATGGAAGGGATTGTTTTCAAGGATGAAGTATTTTGTGTCAGAAATGGCAATGTGACAACTACCACCTCAGTGAACAGAGACAGTTCCTACACTTGGTTTTAATCACATTTCAGCAAGATCATAATATTTATTCACTGTTTGGAATACCTCTTAAATCTTTTGGTGTTCTAATTCTTGGTTTCTCTGTAGCTTTGTGAGGGATGGTGCTTTCTTGAAAACTATTTTAAAAAGTGGAGTTTATATAGGGATGCTAATAGAAAGCTAGATTTTAATTTCTATAAGAGGAAGCCTTTGCCTCATGTTTTCAATATCTCTTCATCCTTAAACTGAAAACCACTAGTTCAGTATTAAGAATACAACAGATGGCCAATAAATATTTATTGACTGATTACACTCACAATGAATTTTCCCCAATTAAGTGCTAGATCTCTAATTCTATTAACACAAACACCCAGCTGAAATACAGTGTTTGTCAATATTCGACAATTTATCTCCAGTGGAGACATTTGTGTTTGCACTAGTTTTCAGTAAAAATTTAAAAATAAACAAGCTGCTTACATCTAAAAAACCTCTAATTTTAATGCTTTATCTCACCCCAAATGATTGTTATTTGATTACATTGTTTGATTGCTCAGAAACATATCTGAAGTAAAATTCACTTCAATGGAAGTGAGAAATTGAAGTTATTAAGTTTTCTAATCCTACTCTTTTGGCTTTTGTTTATGTAGAGTTTGGTAACTTTAACAATGTAATTGATAAAAGGAGAAAGAATTTAAGACAGGAATTTTCACATGTATCTAGGAATTTATTATATTTTATATGTACACTGTATTTCATAGTAAACCTTATAATATTTGACAAAACATCATATATAAAATATTTTCAAGGGAATCATAGGGTATATTTCTACAATATGATTAGAATAAGTGCACTTATATACCCGAGTAGGTAAATTTGTGTGACACATATTTTGAAAGCCAAGAAACAATATACATACTAGCAAAAGTCACCTCTGGACAAGTAGAAGACTAATTTAGGTGAAGTGTTTTTCAATATGGCTAACAAAGGTCAAAGAAAGTAATGTATATACATGTGACTTAATTCAGCAATGTCATAACTTTGATTTATGCTGAAAATTCATTAAGCTTTCTGACTTGTATTTCTAGGTCAGTAACTCTTGTACCTAAAAAGTTATGAAAGTACAAAAAAAGCCAGTATTTTAGATTTCTATCACCATAAGATTTGTGACTGTTGATATAAGAGAAGAAAACTCTTTAAAACTATTAGCCATTTTTGTTTAAGCATTACACATGTAAGACATTAAATGATGAATTCATCTATATATGCGTCCAGCCACATACCCTCAGTCATCTAGACTTTTAACATTTGCTACAATTTCTTATTCTTTACCAACTCTAATTTTACCTTGTAAAATGAGAATAGTGAATTGTCTCATGACTAATCAAAAAAAGTGATTAAAGACTAAATGATAATATCTTACTTACTTTGGTAGGATAACATTATCCATCACTGAAAGAGACAAAAAGAAAAAAAAAGACAATGGTTCTTACTATCTTGGTTGGAAAGAACACTTTATTCTAAAACAAAAGCTTATTTTTCAGATTATATTTAAGTTAAGTACTTTATTTCCAGTAATTCTACCTAGGTTTATCTTTTTAGCTACTTTGGAACACTTGAGAAATTCTCCCTAGCAAGACAATATATTACCCCAATTTGAATATTTTACAATACCTTTATAATTTTTTACTATTTTACTATTTATCTATATTAACTACTAGAATATATCTGCTTGGAAAGCCTTCTATCACCAAACCACCTTAGCTTTGTCTGGTACAATCTGGAGGATGATCACCGCAAAATCAAAGCAAACAATTTAGACAATATCCTGAGTTTTTCTGCAGGTCACTCTGAAACTTACTTGTTGTCAGAGCTGTGATTTTTGGGTGTTATTTTGTTTTTCTTTGTTTCTGTTTCTAGGCAAAGGATCCATTTTCAACGACTTCTAATTTTTTTTTAAAAGCCCATGATTTTTACTTACTTGCCAAGTTTCTAAACTCTTAGGTTGATTTTCATGCAGAAAGTCAAGAGCGGCTCCAGAACACAGTGTTCTGTCCATGTGGCCAGTGTCTCCTCTCTGTCACCCAGGGCAGCCCTGTCATGGCTGGAGGTGTGTACCCATCACCTGGCCCTTGCCCCTCTCTACCTTTCGCTCTGCTTTCTTCTACATTTGTTTTCTCTCTGCTTCTTTACTTTGCTTATGTTGTATTATTATTTTGTTATGTCTGTAAACTATTTGAAAACATTTGTGGAAAAGTCAGATGAGAAATAAAGAAGACCCAATGATACTACGTATGGAGATATTTCGAGTCCTTTCCACAAAAGGTGGATCAGAAAGTTCAAGATAATATGATGCTCAGGCTATACAAAAAACAGTAATTTTCTTCTAAAACAAGAAGAAACCTAGAATAGCAAAGGCAATTCTGGGCATCAAAAGCAAGGCAGGAGGCATCTCAATTCCTGACTTGAAACAGTACTATAAAGCCACAGTGATAAAATCAGCTTGGTACTGGCAAAGAAATAGACCTGAGAATCAATGGAACAGATTAGAAGATGCAAGCACAACTACAAAGACACTCAGCCACCTGATATTTGACAAAGGGGCTAAATATGTCCACTGTAAGAAGGATGGTCTCTTTAATAAATGGTGTTGGAAAAATCAGCTCTCTACATGCCAAAGACTGAAACTAGATCCAAGCCTATCACCATGCACAACACTAAGGTCTAAATGGATCAAACCTAAATATTAAAACAGAAACATTAAGTCTACTGGAAGACAAGGTAGGTAGAAGTCTTGGAGACAATAGGGTAGGCAGAGAATTCATGAACAAAATGAAAACTGCACAGGAAACACTTCAAAGAATCAACAACTGGGATCTCATATTATTGAAAAGTTTCTGCACTTCAAAAGAAATCACCAACAGAGTGAAAAGAAAACCTACAGAGTGGGAAAGAATTTTATCCAGCAACCCCTCAGACAAAGGACTTGTGTCCAAAATATATAAAGAATTGAAAAACATCAAGCCCCCCAAATTCAAAGACCCTCTCCAAAAATGGGCATCTGAGATGAACACACAGTTCTCAGAGGAAGATATACAAATGGCAAATAAATACATGAAGAAATGTTCACCATCACTGGTTTTTCGAGAAATGCAAATTAAAACAACATTGAGATTTCTCCTCACTCCAGAAAGAATAGCTGCCATCAAGAAATCAACTGATAACAAATGTTGGTGAGGCTGTGGGGAAAAAGGAACAGTGTTCCACTGTTGGTGGGAAGGTAGACTGGTGCAACCATTATGGAAACAGATATGGAGAATTCTCAGAAGACAAGAATTGGAAGCCTCATTCAATCCAGCTATTCCCCTCCTCAGTATTTTCCCAGAAGAACTGAAAAGTTCATATCACAATGATATATATGCACCCGTGTTCATAGCAGCACGATTTGTGATAGCTAAATCCTGGAAACAACCAAGATGCCCATCAACTGCAGGGTGGATGAAAAAGATGTGGCATTTTTATACCATGGAATATTACTCAGCTATAAAAAGGATGATATTGAGGCCTTCATAGGCAAATAGAGACAACTTGAGACTATCCTCATTAGTGAAATAAATAAGAATCATATTTATAAATGTCATATTGTGTCTCTAGTGTAAAAAGTATGTAAGAATTATAAATGTAATAAAACTAGAATGTGTAATTTCTGTTGTAAAAAAGAGAGGAAAAGAAAGTGCTCTAAGGGATATAACTGCATTTATGTTTGAGTGTGTAAAATAGATGACCATATTGCTGAATCTTTGTTGGATCTTTGAGCAGAACTGTTTGCAGTCTCACTGTTTGAATGTCTCCTATGTATCCTTTAACTTTGTAACTTGAACAATTACATCCAAGATGACAATATGTAATTTATAAACTAGTGATTTCTTAGTGTTTTTTTCTCTTTTTCCTTTTTTTCTTTCTTATTCTTTCTTTTAGAATTCTGTATTGTTGCTACCCTTTTTTCTGTTTTGCTTTTTTTCCTTCTCTTTAAATAAAATTTTAAAAATGTATAATTGCTATTGTAAAAAAGAGGAAATAGGAAGTGCTATAAATGGTATAACTGCATGTATATTTAAGTGTGTAGGAATGATAGCCTTATTTCTAAATTTTTGTTGGATTATTGAACAGATCTGTTTGCACTCTCACTGCTTAAGTGTCCACTTTGTGTGCTTTAATTTTGTAACTTGAACAACTATTTATAAAACAATAATATATAATTTATCAACTAGTGATTTCTTACTATTTATCTTTTTTTTGAAATTCTGTAATATTTCTACCCTTTTTCTGGTTTTTTTAAATTTACAAATGTGTTTCTAACCAGTGAGTTAGAAAATCCAGACTAACTTTTTATATAGGAACAGTACTATGTAAATATTTTTCATGTAACAGTTGTTGGTTATGGCATAGTCTTCTTTGCACATGATATATTTTAAATGAATTATATTTGCTCTGAAAAACATAATTAAACAATGCCACTTCAATACATGCTACTAAGTCAACCACACTGAAAATGAATCTTTTTGAAACACAAATTTTAAACTTTGGTTAAGAGCTGCAATTGCAAAGTGATTGCTCAAGAAATATTTGCCGAGTGACTGGAGAGTGAATGAAATGAAAACAAGAAAAGATAATGAAAGCATGCTAAAGAAACTTCTGGCAAAGGTGATGGAAACCAATGATCCTGATGATGTGTTGATCTTATTGTAGTAAATCTCAGTTTCTATTTCTTCGATCCTGGAAAACGTGTTCATTCTCCAAGTAAATTATATTCATTTAGAGGTGAGAGGAGCAAAGAAGGGGGAGGAGAAAAGACCTATGAGAAATGGGAAGGGCACTGTTCCTAGATGAGCACGTCAATCTTAGGGAAAAAAGAGAAAATAAGATATTGAAGAAGATGTTTATGCTAATGTGACTTTGATCAAGTCTAGACATTGAATCAACTGAATTTAGGAGCAAACTGTAAAAAAATGAATAAGGCCACATCTTTTGTGTGATTCATTTGAGGAAGAAAACAAAGCAACATGTTGGCTTTGATCATAAAATATTCTGAATTGGCCACAACTAAATGGCACCAACGTGACAGCAACACATAGCTGAATATATTTTAAGTAGCGACATTAAATCATACTCCTAAAATATGCTGCTAGTGACTGAGTCAGAGCTAGTATTCCAGGTTCCATAGTGGCCGTTTCTAAAGTTTAAAATACTACCTTCTATTAAGTGTTGGAATGATATTTCCAAAGGAAGACATAATTTAGAAACTATTGTTTTTAATCATGTGCAAACTTTGTGAAGTTACTTCTTTTTCCTTTACAAAACTTTAGTAAGTGGGACTTTTTAGTGCACTGAAACATCAGCTTCGGCCCTCCTTCTCCAAAGTTCTGGGAACGCTACTTTTATACTCTATTACAATTAGGCATACTACATTTATAGCATTTAAAAGATTTTGATTACTGTCAAATAGATCAGAAGTTAGTTACTTTAGTAGCCAGTTATTCACTTCTTTTGATACCAGTACTTAAAAATATTTGTCATTAAAAATAAGAGTTAAAGAAATGAGTTCTCCACCTACCTCTTAATTTTTCACTCTGAAAATGTGAAAATTTTAACTCAGGCTATTATTATTTCTTTGCCTTGGTAATTAACATGATATAGAATTAAACAGGAAAATTCAAATCTTTAAGAAAACATTAAAACTTTGATATATTTGCATTAAGGTCATTATTTAATCCAGACAAATTAGCAGAAATTTTCAGAAACTATTTTGAGAAGCAGTTTCATAAAATATTCTATTGTTATGAAGATCATCACATATACTATGTACTACCTGTTTTTTAGCCACCGTGTACATAGTACCAGTTTAGAACTTTTTAAAACTAGATTTCTCATAACAATGTTATCAAAGAATTCAATTCATTTGTTGCTGAAGTATTAATTAAGGTTGTAGTGCTAATTATAAATAGCAAAAACAGCACTTGTGCTTTGAATGCAGTGGGCAAGATTGGTTTTCCTTTTGTGATTTAATAGTAAAACCAAACAGAACATCCTGTATCATAAAGAATATTGAGGCAGTAAGAGAAACAATGACTTCATTCTTGTTGCTAGTTAACAAGTATTTTTGGCAAATAGAAAGGCAGAAACATTTAAGGTATTAGATCACAGATGATTGCTTTCTTGAATTGAAAGATACAATAATGAGAAGCAATAGTTCTATGTTCTAAACAACTTAGTTATTTATATATATATATATAATTACAGATATATATAGTTATATATATATTAAATATATATATTATTAAAAATTTATATAGTTATATATTACATATATATTATTACAAATATATAGTTATATATATTACAGATATATATATATATATATATATATATATATATATATATATAAATATATCTATAATAGCTTTATCTTGATGACATACTACCAAAGCTACCACTAATTTAACCTTTAAAACTCAGCAATTTTCTGTCTCTACCATTTTAAGATTCTCGAAGGATGCTGTCTGAGTAAAACATAATATAGAGAAAATAATGCACACAAGCTTTGAGCAGTTGGTGAGGTAAGGTGAAAAATATTGTTTAGAAAAAATCTTCCTGGAATATTTAGTTAATGTGAGAGTATTTTCCAGCTATGAATGATGATGAGTCTTCTACTTTATTCAGAGCATTTGTAGAAATTCTTTATTTTGGTTTGCGCCTATCTCATTACCTCTCTCTTCTAAGTAGAGAAAAATGCATCTGCTGTCTACATTTTTATTTCTTAAGTAATCATGTTGAAAGACACATGAAAATAAGAAACATGGGAGAAAATTCACTATTGCATTTTAACACGAAGATGAAATTTTCACTAGCATTGCTTGCATTATTTAGTTGCACATTAAGTACATAAATAACATAAATATAATTTAAATTTTTTGAATTATTTAATATATAAAATCTTGTGAAGAGTTGAGTGCAAAAAACATTTTTACACTTTATATCCTATTTTAATTACCTTCCATAGTGCAAAAATACACACAAAACTACTAGAACATGAGATACAGTGAGTATATTTATAAGAAGTGTCAGTTTCATTCCCTTACCAAATCTATGTAGAAAAATTTCTAGATTTGTTGTCCCTCTTCTATAGTGTGACTGCCATTATATCTGAAAAAATTCACGACTTGCTATAATTAATCCTTTTTCCTTTCTCCTCTGTTAAGTGTCATGTCATGTCATGGAATGTTGAAACTGAATTACATGCTTCTTTGCATTATGTGTGAATCATGACTGAGTCCAACCTTGTTATCTACAGAGGACTGTTTCCTGTTCCATTTCCTCTCTCCCCATGAATAACAAAATCTGTGGATGCTCAAAACTCTTTTCTATGAAATGGCATAGTGTTTGCAGGTAATCTGTGCATATCCTCTCATATGCTTCAAGTCATTTGTAGATCGCTTATGGTATTCAATGGAATAAAATGCCATGTAGATAAATAGTTGTTCAATTTTGCCATCCAAGGAAAAAAGTCAAGAAACAAAACGCTGTATATGTTCATTTTAGATGAAATTTTAATAATTATTTTCCATTCTCAGTGGGTTGAATTTATTGATACAAATCCAGAGATCTGAGGGCAATTTGTACAAGGAAAATAATATGGCATTGCTATTTTTGAAAGCCAACTGAGACAAGCAATTTGGCCATTTCTAGAGAAATTGATTTTTCTTATGTCTTGTGACACAGAAATAAAGAGATAGATAATAGATAGATAAATAGACAGATAGATGTAGATATAGATATACTAAAAAAATCAGCTTCTAAATGTCCACTGCTAAAAGAATATATAAATAAACTTACTCAAAGTTATATTATTTAGCATGATGACATGTATATTTTAAAACTATATTTATGTGATTTATATTCTAAAATTACTAACTGAAAGGTTTAAAAATGTGTCTGGAAATGAAAGGCATCAAATCTATGAGAGCAGGTAATTCTAAGGAGAGTTATAAAAGAATTAAGTTGGAAAAAATATACAGTATGGGCCCTTCAAATTTATTGACAGAAGGAGAAAGACTAGAAGGAAGCACAAGACTATTTTGAAATTTGATAAAGATGAATAAAGGTTACATATCTTTCCTGTAATATTACTATGGAATATATATATATATATATATATATATATATATATATATTTAAAAACAAACAAACAGGATTTAATTTTTTAGAAACACTGGAGAATTTGGAATCAGAAAGTAGTGCTAGTTCACAGTTAACTGCATAAACAGACAAGCTAATTTTTTTAGTATGTAAAATGAGGCCAACAGTACAAATATTCAATGCTTGATGTGTGTATCATTAATGTGAACTGTGAAGCGTGGATTTAGAAGATTGACAGACAGAAAAAGAGATGATAGATGATAGATAGATAGATAGATAGATAGATAGATAGATAGATAGATAGATACAAATAGACAGACAGATAGACAGACAGATGGATTTGAGATACAGGCATTTCCCAAAGTTCCTGATAGTAACAGAAATGCATTGCTGTCATAAGAATTCCATGATCCTACCAAGAACAGTGGTATTACAGACTTTGATCAACTTATTAGTATAAACAAAAGCACATGGCAAGTGTTACTTTATCAGAGTGCAACTGTGTTTGTGAAGCACTGCAAAGACAAAATATCTGTGCATGATAAAGTCACATATATTTTTAAACACTAATAGTACAATTTTTAATGCAAGTAAACATGAAGCCAATGTCAGTAGTTACTTTGCAAATGTGTGGTAAAGTTTAATTTTAAAATGGAAGTTTTTAGGTAATCATAGGAGTCTATGAGCCTTGCAATACACACAGAGAAAAAGAGCATGATATTAGCATGAAATGGGCAGTTGATACATGATGCGGTGGCTAATTCCCATCCCATCCTATTATTGTATAGCTACCAGGTTTTGTGCTTAACTCTAGAAAACGAGATTGCATTCAGAAAAGGATAAATAAAGCCAGGCATGGTGGCACACACCTGCAATCTGAGCACGAGGCAGGAAGATCGTCACTAGTTCAAGCCAGCTTGAGCTACACAGAGAGAGACTCTGTCTCAAAAAACAAAAATCCGAAGGAACAAAGCAAACAAACAAATACACAAATGGTCTGGCACGATGTCCTCCTCATCTTTGAGCTTTTATTTAACTTATTCCTGTCTTCCATGACTCTCTGTTGTTTTCCCTCCCCCATTTCCTTTCCAGTCACCTAGCTCCCCCACACCCACCTTATTGTCCCCACGATAAGTTAGACCAGCATGGTGGTCACTGTAAATTCTGTTAGTGTCCACTGCTAGTTGGATGCTGCAGAGCGAAAGATGGGACAGATGTCTCACGGTAACATTGCATCAATTTGCAATACTTGACTATCAGGTCTTGATCACAGTGCTCAGTATCTCTAGTACCTTACTGTTTCAGAAGAGCATCTCTTTACCAGCTTTAAAAGGTACTTCCAAAGATCCTGCTCCAGAACCTAGCTTGACAAGGTGTCAGGCTCTGAGAAAGAATGAGATGAAGACTGAGAGACCAAAAAGGCTGGCGTGCTTACACCTAAGCACGCCTCTTGGAGCTTTCTCAGAGGGAGGTACTGTTTATGAGGACAAACATGACTTGGGTGTCTAAAGCCGTATCACACCCCTGACTCAGAGGTCCTCATGGCATCTCCTCACCCCAGGTAAGTCCATTCTTATGAATGAGACAGATTCTTACATGACTTCAGCCCGACTTCCTTTCTCGCTTCCAAAGACAGAGGGACTCACTCCTCTGGAATGCTATAATTGGGGCACTAAACTTTCATTTAACATTCCACCTACTTTTCAGTTAAATAGTCTGTTTCTGAGTACGTTGAGCAGGTCCGAATATTTCTAAGATCACGGTTTCGCTGCTACATAGTTCTCCCCCGTGATCTTATTCCAAGGACCCTTATTAATGCTGCTGAGTTTAATTTCACTTCTCCCTGATAATCTGCTGTGTTTGACTGTGTGGCAGGGTGTGATGGGCCAGTGTGAGATATAATTTGATTCAGGTTCAACTGGTTCCTGTCACCATACAGTAATATCTCACATCCCCATGGGCTTGGCCTTAATCATATAAATGAAAGAGCCACAATATATTACTAGAGATAATAATTTGTTCAGCAGGTTCTATCAAAATGAAATTAGTAATGACTTCTATGAGAGAAATTATGCTCATTAAAAAATTTCTCAATGAAAAGTCTGCTGGAGTGGGTGTTCTTGTAAAGGAGGATGCTCCTAAAGATCATCTATCTTACTTGCTGTTTCCTACCCAGTGCTCTACGTCTTTCATTTGGTGTGTGGTAAAAGCAGGCTCATGATCTTCTATATTCTGGTGCTCAACTGCAACAGAAAATGAGGCATTCCCAATGATCTGATCTTAGCCTATAATCTAAATGACAAGTTGTTTCATTTTTCCTTGCACTAACTTGTTATGCAAGGAAATGGTATGGCTTAAAATCGTTATTATGATCTAATTATAATTGAAAAATCATAATTGTAAGCATTTATGGGGTATGATGTGTTATTTGGATATGTATGTACAATGTGGAATGATTAAATCAAGCCAATAAACATATCTATGATCTCACATCCCTTGAAAGATATTTTCAGCAATTCTGAAATATGCAATGTATTATGCCTAACTGTAGTCAGATGCTGTGCATCAGATCTCAAAAATGTGTTTCTCCTGTCTGACTGAAACTTTGTACCTCAGAGCAGCATCTCCTGTTTCCTCTCCTCACTCACCCAAGACATGGTAACCACTACTCTGCATCCACGAGATGAATTAAAATAAAAACATAATGTTTTTGTGCCACAAAATTGTATGTTTTCATGATACTCATAGGGTTTTTGGGGTTTTTTTTTGTTTGTTAGTTGCAGGTTATTTTGAAAGACCTCTTACTTATCATATTAGTCTCTGCACTAATAGTGATCAGGCAAAGTGTAGAGAATTTTACTCTCAGATGTTCACTATTCTTATTATCTTAAATATCGTTTGTATTCCAAGTTTTGCTCATAAGGCCTCAACTCAAACTTGAGACAGTGTCTCACCATGCAACATCAACTTTATATCTTTTAGGGAATATTTTTTGCTCATTATTCAGGATTTGTCACTTTCACTTTAATCTTTTCTATAATATTTTGAAGTTTTTAGTATTCCAATTTTGTCTTTCTTTTCTCTTGTCACATTATTTATTCCATTTCTACAAACTTTTGTTCTATAGAGTTCAATTCTATCTGCAATATGATTTTTCTCTTTTATTTATAGTTATTTCCTGAGCTCAATCACACTTTTCTGAACATTTATAATTCTTATGAGTTTTTATTTTTCACTAGTGTACCCTTTTAAGTCTTTATTATTATTTTCAAGTAGTGGTTTCAGATTCATTCTTTGAGATCTTGTATTTCTGATGCTTGATATTGTGTTGTTCTTTGTTCTATTTGTATAATAATTTTGTATGAGATTTGACTTGAATTATTCTGTCAAATACACGTTTATATGAAATTACTTTTGCCAAACTTCTAAAATGAAGTAGGTTTCAGGAAAACCTTTGCTTTCATTGTTTTTGTAAGTGTCCAGAAATAGGTTGTTTTGCACTCGGGAATTTTCTGGCTGTTTTTGTCCTTCAGTGTGATCTGGACTAGGGATTAATAAACAGCTATGATTTTTTTTCTATCTGTGGAAAGACCATCTGGATTTCTGTCCTTGAAGGAAGAGCATTTTGCCCCACCTGTAGAGAGTAAGCATGGACATTTCCTTATCCCCTCAATCGGCTTTAAGCAATTCAAATGGGTCCAGCCAGTGGCTGATGTGTAGTCTTCAAAGCAATGTGACAGGGCAGTGATTCCCTGCCTCTAGCTCCCAACTAATGTACATGGGCTAGGCCATGTGAGTCACACTATCAACTGAGAATGAGCCTGAAGAAAAGACGCTATGACTAATCAGGGCATGGATTACATGTCTAAATTGAAGCGCTTTCTCCAGAACACTAGGTGCTGTCCCAACCTATGACATGTAGATTACTTTCTCTGCATATCTCTCTCTGAATATTGCAAAGGTGATTTGAGGCTTCCTGCCTAACCCAGCTGACAGCACTCACATAATTCCTGCCTTGCTCTCAATTACTCATTCCCAAGCCACTGTCCTCTTCATGAGTTTATAAAACTAGGGTTTGGCCTCAGGTAGATAACTGTTCTGGATAGCAATATTCTGACGTGACTTAGGACATCCTTGGCTCCCACAACTACAAATATATCTTAGTGTCTTTATTTTCATGATTCATTGCACTAGAAGTTGTAGGTTGGAATTTACTTATTAGAAATCCAATAATTTTTTCATGGGATTAAAATGTTAACTTTTCTAGATCTTGATGAGGTCCAGAAGGACCCTCTATATCTGTAGAAATACAAGGAGTAAATATTTTAGGCACTGTAAAACATGTACTCTATGCCATAACTGCTCAACTCTACTACCTCCACAGGAAATACAAATGCATTTTATCTAAAAAGACATTATTTTAAAAAGCAAAAGTTGGATTGGATTTGGCCTATAAGTTATGATTTACAATATATCCCACACATTATCATTTTCACAAGTTACCAAATATTTTGAAGTTATAAGATTATTTACATTTTCATTCAAAGGCCTCATTGCATGGTTGCATTCTCTGCTTACAGCAATGCTGCTTGAGACTGATACCAGATCAAGTACTTAGCAACTGTGTGAAAGTATAGGTTATTTTATTGGCAGCACAGATCTAGTTCCTCCTCTGTGTCTCTAAACTAGTCTCCTCATTTTTTTTAATCCTGACCCTCTAGCATCTTCCCAGTGTTGAGCCCAGTCCTGAAAAGGTGCTCTAGCTAATGGGTCACTTTGATAATTAAGAGGTGCCATCCTCTCTCAGACTCTCAGATGCCCCTCAGTCTCAGTGCTGCTCCCTGCACTGCCTTCCTGCTGGAAGGGACGATTGCTCCTCTGTGTACCTGCTTTTCCAGATTTGCTGCCCAGGGCACCCTAATGGCTGTTCTGCCCTCAGTCCAGGAGATACTCAGAAGCAACTCTGTGTCCTCTTGCATAGATCCTGGCACAGTATCTTCTCACTGTCGTGGCTTAGCATTCTTTAGAGTTTGTGTAACAGTTTTCCACCTAGTTTCAGCCACCTGTCCTTTTCTTATTTTATTATTCTATCATTATTTTCCAGCATCTTTAGTTCTTATCCTCATCTTCCTCCTTTTCTCCTCTATGTCTTGTAAAACCTTGAAAAACAAAACAAAAAAATAAATAAATATATAAGCCAGACTCATAAGCTGAAGATCACACAGAACCACAGCTATGAAAAATTAAACTCTAGAGTGTTAGCAATTTACTGAGACTGATGGGTTGCAATGAAAGCAGTCCTACCAGGGAAATTTATAGAGATGAACTCACACATCAGGAAAATAGAATGAGCATAAATAAACAACCTAAGTTTGAACCTCAAACATCTAAAAAAAGGAGAACAAATCAAACTCAAAGCTCATATAGTGGAGGAAATTATAAAGACAAGTGCAGAAATTAATAAATAATAGAGACTAAGAAACCAATACAAAGACTTGATGAATCAAAAAGTTGGTTCTTTGAAAGATTAAATAAATTTGATAAACCGTTAGCCAAACTCATCAAAAAGAGGAAAGACAAAACGCTAATACAAGCAATTAGGAATGAAAAGGGGAAATTACAACATCCCACAGAACCAGGAAATTATCAATACTTACTCTAGAAACTATATTCCAATAAAATGCTAAACACAGAAGAAATGGACAAATTCCTAGAAACAATTGCCAAGACTAAATCAAGAAGATATAAAAATTCTAAATAACCCAATATCAGCCAGTGAAATTAAAAATGCAATTAAAATAGATCAACAAAGAAAAACCCAGGCCCTAATGGATTCAATGCTGAAATCTACAAGAAATTTAGAGGAGAATTAATGTCA
Source organism: Hydrochoerus hydrochaeris (assembly GCA_004027455.1). Lineage (NCBI taxonomy): Eukaryota > Metazoa > Chordata > Mammalia > Rodentia > Hydrochaeridae > Hydrochoerus > Hydrochoerus hydrochaeris. The sequence goes on from PVLA01005920.1 coordinate 103,268, forward strand.
TTAGTGGTGAAACTCTAAAGAAATAAAAAGGGAAGCAGTAATTCCAAAATCATTCACAGAAGCAAATATTACCCTGATTCCAAAAGACAAGATCCCAAATGAAAAAGAAAACCATAAGCCAATCTCCCTAATGAACATAAATGCAAAAATCCTTAATAAGATAATGGCAAACAGAATGCAGCAAATTACCAAGATTATACATCATGATCAAATAGGACTCATCCCAGTGATGTAAGAATGGTTCAACATATGCAAACCAATAAATGTAATACACCATACTTACATAACCAAAAACAAAAATTGCATGATAATTTCAATAGATGCAGAAAAAGCATTTGACAATGTTCAATACAAATTCATGATAAAAACCTTACAGAAAATTTACAATAGATGGTCTTTATCACAGTCTTATAAAAGCCATCTGTGGCCAAACCAATGACTAATACCATATCAAGTAGTCAAAATCTGAAAGCTTTCTCTGTAAAATCAGGAACAAGACAAGGATGTCCATTATCACCACTCCTATTCAATGTATTTCTGGAAACATTAGCCAGACAAGAGAAAAAAATGAAAGGAATAAAGATAGGAAAGGAAGAAGTTAAATTATCATCATTAGATGACATGATATGCTACATAAAAGACCCCAAAACTCCACCTCAAAAATTATAGCTTTAATATCAAATAGTAGGATAAAAATCAACACTAAAAATCAAAAGCATTCTTGTACACAATAACAAACTCACACAGAGAGAAATTATGGATATAATAGCATCTAAAAAGATAAAATACTTAGAAAACAAAGGATGTAAAAAATCTGCACAGTGAAAATTAAAGCACCTTGAAAGAGGAGATCAAAGAAGGTATCAGAAAATGGAAAGATAACCCTTGACCTTGGATAGAAAGAACCAACATGGTGAAAATCATCGTACTCCCAAAACTGCTAGACACACTTAAAGCAATCCCAATCAAAATGCCATTAACACACCTCATGGATCTAGATAAAACATTTCTAAAATTAATTTGGAACCAGAAAAGTCCTAGAATAGCAAAAACAATTCTGGGCAACAAAGACAAATCAGGGGGCATCACAATCCCAGAATTAAAATTATACTACAAAGTTTCTGTGATCAAATCAACACAGTATTGGCAAAATAAAACAGATCTGAGGATCAGTGGAACAGAATGGAAGATGCAGTTGCAACCCAAAATATACTCAGCCACCTTATCTTTGACAAAGGAGCCAAACATGTTCCCTGGAAGGAAGATAGCTTCTTTAATAAGTGGTGCTGGAAAAACTGACTTTCTACATGCTGAAGACTAAAATTAGGCCCATATTTATCACTATGCACTAAATTAAAGCTAAAACTAACCAAAGATCTAAATGTTAAAATAAAAACAATAAATTTACTAGAAGAGAAAATAGATAGACATGTTGAATACAAAAATGTAGGAACAGAATTCATAAACAAAACACAGACTGTAAGGGAAATATTACAAAGAATCAACAAATGGGATTTCACTTTATTAAAAAGCTTTGGCACATCAAAATAAAGCAGAGTGAAAAGAAAACCCACAGATTGGGAAAAATTATAGCCAGCTCTCCTACAGACAAAGGACATATATCTAGAACATATAAAGAATTGAAAAAAAAAATCAGACCCCCTACCCCAAATTCAAAGACCTAATGCAAAAACAGGCATCTGAGGTGAATACACACGTTTAGATGAAGAAATATAAGTGGAAAATAAATATATGAAAAAAGTTCAAAATCATTGGTCGTTCAAGAGATGCAAGTTAAAACAACACTGAGCTTTCATCTCACCCCAGAAATTAGGGCCAGCATAAAAAAATCAACCAACAAGTGCTGGAGAGGCTGTGGAGAAAAAATATACCCTTCTCCACTATTGGTGGGACTGTAGAATGGTGCAACCACTGTGGAAAACAGTATGGGGATTCCTTAAAATCTAGGATTAGAAGTTCCATTCGACCTAGCTATTCCCCTTTTAAGTATCTTTCCAGAAAAATTAAAAGCATCATACCACAGAGATACATGAGCACCTAGGTTTCTAGCAACACAGTTTGTAAAAACTAAATCTTGGAAATAACTGAAATGCCCATCAACTGAGAAATGGATGAAAAAGATGTGTTTTTTAATGGACTACCAGTCAGCTATAAAGCAGGATAAACTGGAGGTTCTACATGTGAATGGATGCAACTGGAGACCATACTAATAAGTGAAATAAATCAGACCCGTATGTGTAAACATCATATTGTCTCATTAATGTGAAAAACAGAATAAGTAAATGAGGTCCAAAATGTACATTAGATATTGTGAAACTGGGAGAAACTGTTCCAAAGAAAAGACCAACTGTGATAGGGGAAAGGATAAAGGTAGAAAGGGAAAAGGAAAAAATAGGTATGCACAAGATAGTTATAGTTTCTCTTAGTCCATTGAAAAGAAAGTTTATATATTATGCTCTGAATAACTATTACGAAGACAACGTAAAAAGGGCTGGGAACTAACGCTGCGCTTCTCTATTCTACTTTGGTTGTCTCAGACGTAGACTCATCATGAATTATAACAGCCGCAACAGGACTTGGAAACAGAATCTCAGCCAATTTTTAACGTAAATTGCAGCTTATCTTCATTTCATGAAAAGCATAGAGTGTTCTTCTTATAGATTTCATATCTTAAATGGAACTCCAATTCCAATTATTGAGGGGGAAACCTTTTTATGTATGTTTGCACTGCGCAGGGAAATTCAACTACAAATTATTGAGAAATTTCAGGTACTGATTCTGCATTTGCTATGCTCAGATTTGATATACATTGTGTGCTCAGAGTGTGTCTGAAATGCAAAAATTTAAAATTTAAGTTATAGTCGATGTTAGAAACTAAGGGGATCAAAATAGTGAATATACATATCAGCAGTGTGTGCTTTGAGACATTTCAAAACATTTAATACTACAAAGCAGATGACATATTTATCATAAAAAGTGATGTGAGTAGCGTACACAATACGGGACTTGGTAGTTGCCATAGTAACTATATTTTTACTGACTATAAGAATAAATAACTATATTCTTTGCAATCATTAAGCCAGTAATTTGTAGTAGTTTTCAAGTTAGTTTGCCTGCTTGAGTTTTAAATTTCAAATTAATACAGTCCCATTTTCATTCTTTAGGGGGCAATGCAACAAGATTAAAAAGTTATTTGCTGTGCATCTTTTAAATTTTTGTGGTTGTATCAAAGTAATAGAAAGAAAGTATAATGTTTATAAGTGACTGCCTTGGTTACTTTTCTCTCATTCCTGGGACAAAATACATGACACCCAAAATTAAGGAAATTTAGCTCAATGTTTGTGGAGGTTTTGGTCTATAATCAACTGGCTCTGAGGCAGGGTAGTATGGTTGAGGAGCAACGCTTCAAGGCAGTAACTATCAAAAGCAGCAGGAACAAAAAAAGGGGGAAAGTAAGTCTCTTTTCTTCATTTTGTATTGTACACAGGACACCCCTCCACTCCAGAGCCAGTGTAGTACACACAAAATCTCCTTGCCCTCCTTTTGCACAGCATGTGATTTACAAAGTAAGAACCCTGGGTTCCTGCTGAGTCTCTTAAACTTCTCAAGTTGACACAATATATCAATCATAACAGTGACTTTCTGGTATTTGGGAAATAAAGAGTTTTTTAAAAAGTGTTTTAATGAAATATGTCTGATTACTCAACAGTAAAAGAGGTATGTAACAAAGATTTAAGTAGTGTTTATTATACATTAGAAAAAGCTCTCTAAATATTAACTGATTTAAATTTTCATTTATAACATCTTTATATCTTTCTTTAAGGGTGAATCTCTTTGAAAACCAATTCAAGAGCAATAGCCAAACAAAACTAGTGAAAGAAAAATCCCCTCTTTTGGGCTATCTTCTCTGCTTGCCTGGAGACTAAGTGTATGATGTCTTGCAGGAGAATTTGCATAATTCAGAGATATATTACAGTAAAATATTTTTCCTCTGAAAAACACACTTATCATGCCTCCTCCTCTATTTTCCTTCTTGCAACACATTTGATTACTAGAACATCTTTTGGGTTCTACATTTCTTTTGTTCCTCTTTCATTCAACTCACATTTAAAACTTTAAACAAACTTCTAGGCATTTTTTTCTTCAATTGGTAGTCTCTTAAAATCAGGGTCATTTTTCTTCATTACTTTTACTGAGCTACTTTTCTTTAGATTTATTTGAAAACTCTTGAAAGGAATAAAAGTTGAAAGAGTAAGCATTACTCTTTTACTTAGATTATTTCCCATAATCTAAGCAAAAGTATAGTCAACATTTATATTTCATTTTAATTTTTTTATTTATGTACTTTTTATTCTGTATTCGATTATCATTATATAATTTAATATTTATGTCTCCATAAATATTTCTACAGTTTCATGATCTATTCTCATTATGGCTTGTTTATTCAGTCCCTTAAAATTGAATATTTAAATTTCTTCTAATTCTACTTCATTATTAAGACTGTTGGTTTTATCATTTTCATTCATAGGCCTTGCTTTATTCTTTGTGATTTTTAGTGTAGTTTTCCTCAGCATCAGAGCTTACCTCTCCGGACATTCTGAATCAAAATATATTTTAACTAAAATAGGAGAAAAAGTATTAAAGTAAACTTTCCAGATCAGACTTTGTGTGTTTTGACTTTACGTACAATGGCTTCTATGTGAAAGGTACAGAAATAGGATACAGCACCAATTAATTTGGACAATATGTGTCCCCTGCCCATAATGTTCAACTGCAAATGGCAAAATCTACTGTAGCATAAAATTGTTGTGGGCATAAATGAAATAATGAATATAAAAATTGTGTAAGAACTCCACAGGACATTCAGTTAGATAGGTGCAAAACTGAAAAAAAATACAGTAAATTGTGGAAATTATAAACAATACAGAATTCAACTGTAGCCTATAAATCTGCAGCATGAATACATACTATGTGTTTCAGATCTTGTCCTGACTACTTTCATTCCACTCTATATCTTTTTTCTCTTCTGTCCTGTTTACTTTTCTCTTTTCTATTCCTTGTCTCTATACTAGTCAAATAATCTATCTTGCATGTTTCAATATTGTCTTTTCTTTTTTTTTTCTTTTCTTCTCTTTTTCCTTTTCTTAATGGACCAAAGTTGATGTGTTCCCTTTTTGGGTGAAAATGAGAGAGAGTCAGAAAAGAATATTAGGTGAAAACACAACAGATAAAAGGAAATAGAAAGAGGAAAACTTTCAAAGACAAAATATGATTATTTTGTGGATGTTCTATGTATTAATAGATTCTACATTTGATCCTATCAATATTTAGTTCTTCCCAAGATAGCTTGAAATTCTCCTTAAAGACAATGAAAACATATATTCATCTCTACACATAGGTCATGGGCTTGAACTGTTAAGAGTTGTACACTAAGAGCAGTGTTTCTCAGCACAGACGTTTTACCCCACTGTGGGGTGTGTGTGTCTGTGTGTGTGTGTGTGAACTTCTGCAGACATTTTTTTGTCATAATTTAGGTGAGGGTACTACTACCATCTAATTAGTAGAATCGAGGGATACAGGTAAAGAATCGTTAGGATAATTCCTCATACCAAAGAATTGTCTGACTCTAATGTTAATAGTACTCAGGAGAAGGGAAAGTGCTTTATAAAAAGATAATACTCCAATTGTTATAAAAATGATAAAGGATATTGAAGACATTTTCTAAACTTAAGTGCTTTTCTGCACATAGTAGTTTTATATTCTTTCTTATACTAATTAAATGAAATTATTAGAGGATTATTGATTGAGCCCCTCACCTAAAACTTGACATAGAATATTTTCTTTCTATACTTGAATAAAAGGTCTTTAAGCATGGAATATTTTTTGTTACTGTTATAATTCATTGCTGCTCACCATAGCTATTCTGTAAGCATTTAGATTTAAATGAATATCTTGCTAGAGTTGTTAACCAATTTTTAACAAATTGCTTGTTTCCTTTGTTCTTTTTTACTTTCCTTCAACCTTTCCTTTCTTCATTTTGCAAGTATTTTTTATAGATATCATGGTAATCAGTTGCTAAAATTCCTATCCCCAAATATATGTATGTATATATATACATATATATATATATATATATACACAGAAAATATACACGCACAGAAGATTTTATTAAATTTTATGAAATTATAAAGTATTCATAGACTATAAGGATTCATCAATGAAACACTTAATCTGTAAAGCCAAAAATTAAACAGTAAAACAAATATGTAGTGTTCATATCTGTTAAAAGTATGAAATAAAAAAATGAACTTCCCCTAAGTCTACGATCAGGCCATCCGGGTATCAAATTTTGTTCCTGTAGAAGAGATCACTAAATTTGAAAATTACTTGTAGAAATACTTGATAGTAGTTGCTGCTTCTATACTTATAAACAAAGACATGCATGTTTCCAGGTAAAGTTTTCAATCCATTCAAATCAATGATCTCATTCAAGATCTCATATTAATTTAGTTAATCACATAATTTATTCAGTTTTTCCTTATCTATAACCTACTTGCTAAGAAAAGGCAAAAGATAGATAGGTCTGCATGGGGATTATTTTCTATGGACGGGTGTCTGTTGACAGAATCCTTATCATTTCTTGCCAATTTTTTCAAAGAACATTGTGACAACTGCTCACAGTAGGCAGAGTCAGACTCCAGGATTGATTTTGGCACTCTGTATTGATCATATTGTTGATGATCTTTAAAACATCTTGCTGTCCCAGACCTTACTTATGTCAGGGAAAATTAACAAATCTATAACAAATCTATCTGATACTGATATGTTCATGCCTTTAGCAGATTCTGAAAATAAAAGCACAGGAAGTGAATTCCAATTGTCATCAATATTTAAGAGTCATCTCCAGCCAAAAAGCATCAACAAGCTCAGAGAACATTTCACAGAGATGTTGCCACTTTACTCAACTGAATATTGACTTCAGAGACTCACAAAAGAAAACCAATTGTGAAGTCTTCACATTTTTGAAGTTCTTATTTCACTTTTGGTTTTTTCTGCAAGAAAGGGATGATTGAGGTTGCACTAGATGGAAAAGAAAAGAAACTCAGAGGAGGCAGAGAGAAAATGGAATAGGGAATTACTATTTTTCAGTTTCCCTGGTAAAATATAAAAAAGAGCTATCATAAAACTGATAATAAACACTCAAAATTATAAATCTCAGTGACATTACTTTAAATAAATATGTATAACTGCATGAAATGTGCCTGGTTATGCACAGATAAGCATATTAAAGCACTTAATATACCCAGGGCTTTTGAAGAGCATAAGAGAATGTGTTTGTCTATGTTTTTCTTTGTCTTCTTATATAAGTCTCAACTTATAAAAGGAACAAGTAGGGTGCAAAAAAGTCATCTATGAATAAATAACCTAGTCAGTGAAAAAACATCGTGCTCTTTTTTGATTCAATCAGTGATCTACTCAGTAAAATTAAACCTATTCCTGAGACATGAAAGAAATGACATGTACTGCAACTTAAGACAGGGCAGAAGTCTGATGGTTTTATTTCACTTAAAAATATAAGTCAACCCAAAGTCAAACCTGTCAATTTTTTAGTTTTCTTAGTTTGAGTCAAGATTCTCTTCAGCATGTGTACATTAAATCAGACTTGTAGAGTACGTCTCAAACATAAGAGTTTTTATCTTATTTCTCTTTTTTCAAATGAATTTGGCCTAAAATGTTAACAAAATTGGAAACAGCTGTGTTAAGAAACTACTTTCTTTTCCATTTATAGTCCTGTCGACCAATATAAACTTCATCATTTTAGTGCAGTTTCTCCCCCCCACATCCAGATGTTATGGATTTCTCAATAATTCTCAGCAAAATTGCCAAAACCAACAAGAAGTTTTAACATGTAAATTCAACGCATTGTTCCGTGCTCATCATGGCCTTTTCTCCATCAACCCAGTCCTCATCAGATTTCAGATGCTCGCTCGGCAGTTGACACAGCTACCGCAAAGGCCTCTGAGTCATCATCTCATTGTAGGACGGGCTCCTTTTAAATTTTTTTTGTCTGATTCATGAACTGCTTTTTGAAAATCTAAAAATGGTTCATGAATTGCATGGGAGTTGGCAAAAATTAATAATAATGAGCCCATTTTGAGTACACTGAAACGAACTGATTATCATTGCAAGCTGTTGCTAATTTGGATTCTTTATGGCAAGAAAGGGTTCGACAGGAGTCTTTTCACTGGCAAGTAGGACAGATTTCATGGCGGGGCAAAGAAAACACTTTTGTAACCTTTACCTCCATGTTTCCTTTCAGGATTATGGGATCAGGTGTAGGAGAAAAATAGAGCTGCTATCTGCACTGTGTTTTTAAAATTGTTATTTAATCATACAGAGAAAATGATACATCCCATAGGCCAGTCTAAACAAGCGAAAAAGTGCAGCCATGTCACTTAATCCAAGAATAGAGATAAGTGTTTTTGTGAATACTAGGAGATTATGTTCTGCCAAATAAGCATGACTATATCTAGTTATTTTATCTTGATTTATTAGCAAGCTCTTGTTAGTTTTGCTTATATCGCTTTCCAGTCATTTTCTCCTAAAATATCAAAGCCATTAGCTTCAGCATCTTTTTAAAATTCAGTAATATATATATATATATATATATATATATATATATATATATATTTGGTTATCATTCGTAAAAGTAATTAAACAAAGTAAAGACTGGTGGACTACAGATACTGTTAACATATTAGAAAATATATTCACTGAAATACCAGCAATTTTTAAGTATAAATTGGAAAACTAAAAAAAATGCAAAATAAGAATAAAATGAAAAGGGAAACTTGAATAAACTTGAAAATCGGATATTTTAAAACATGGTTTTCATACTAATTATGTACCTGCAACTATGTTTTATTGAGAAAACCAATGAGTAAACTTTGATAGCAATAACCTACGAATGCCCAATAATTATAAAATATATATTTCAACTTCTCATATTTGAAAACACAATAATATGAGCTACTCTGATTTGGAGTTTATGAGCAAGTACAAAATAAGACAAAATGATTAAATGAACTTAACCGTTGGAGAGATCACATTAGCCTGTAGCATGTCATACCTTTGGGGAATTTTCACCTCTTGACCAAACTCTGCTTTAACCAGTTACAAACAGAGGTCCATAAGAATCTTGTAAAGTATTGGAAAGTTCTATTTAATGTCACACTTAGAGTTCTGCTTCATTCTGCAGTAAAATAGATATTCACTACATCGTGCTCCTTCAAGTTTTCTTTAGATCATTACTTTCTAAATCAAAGCCAAAAAGCACAACAAAGTGTTGATCTAAATCAAAGCCAAAAAGCACAACAAAGCGTTGAAAATAGTAAAAGTGTCTTTGAAAATGTGTAGGATGGGCAAAATTAACCATAGTTTAAGTTTTTTAATAAACACTTAGCAAAAAAAGTTTCCCTTTCGTATTGAGGAAATCAAGGAATTGAATACTTTATATAAAACAAGAAACACCCGTAGAAAATGTTGCTAGGATAGGGAATGACAGAGTTCTTGGATTAGAAATAGTACCTTTATTTGGAGTCGAGTAAAAATAGACATAAGAATCTTAGTCCTGGCAAAACAATTTAAATCTTTATTTATTTATTTTTTGATATCTGAGGATTACTAAATCCAGAAGCCCTCTTAGAAATCCAAATTTAAACCAGGTAGTGTTAAACTGTCTCCTACAGGATATGTAAATGCCAAATCATGTTAGAGTTTCATGCACAAAACCACTTTATTCTCAATGAAAATTTTAAGTGTGAAAGGAAACTAGAAATATAACACCATGGATAAGGTTTTTAAATAATTTCACAGTATTTCTAAAAAGAATTCATTTAATAATTTATTTTAAGAAAAATCTTGAGGCTCATGAACAAACTCATTAATCTGAATAAATTAAATATATTGTCCCATTAAAGTTCAGACCATTCTAACTTTATATTATTGCACTAGATTTTACCACCAGATAAAGCAATATGGGGACAAATAAAAAAAGGGATCTGGTAATTTTGGTTACTTTATTCTACTTTCCACTGCCTGCTAGACTAGAAACAACCTTCAAATCATTGTCATTCAACTCGTTTTTTCCCCTGAGATTTCCTTTGACCATCCTTTATCCCTCTCCCCCAAAAGACTGCAAAAACTATGAGAATTGAGGTATTATACAGAGAAAAATATTTAAAATCATATTAAAAGAAAAATTTTACTTCAGTGTTAAGATGAATTTACAAATACAGTACTGAATGGTCACGCTTAGGGATTCTATCTTTTAGAAGCCAAGATGTATACGTTTCAGAAGAACTAGCTCTTTCTGATGTGCGTAGCTAGGATGTTACCTCTGAAGGAAAGGTAATGTGAGGCTAGCTCTAATGGTTGGGCTTCAGATCACACTGAAGGCTGGCAGACTCCAGAGCGCTTGAGACAGTGGCCCTTGGAACAGAGGATGGATGTCTAGGAAGAGCCAGAAAAGTGCTGTGCTGTGGGAATCTCATTGTAGTGTTCTGAGTACAGGTCAAGCCAAATCTATTTTCAGAGAACTCTTTCCTTTTGTAATGTTCTTTTCATCATCTCTCCAACTTTGCGGCCATGTTCTTATGTTCATTCTTCCTCTGAATTTGACTCTGCTGAATCTGAACACTCTTCAGATAAAAGGAGTAACTTTCCCTCTTGGGCTGGATTGAGCAAACACATCAGCCAGATATTACCTGCTCTTTGTTCTCTGTACGGCAAGTGAGCTTACGAAGAGTATTACATTATCAAATGTGGCATGAGATTATTATATTAGGTTCAGATTTACACTCCATAACATCTTAATGGAATACAACTTATTCATTCCGTTAGAAGTCGTCCCCAGCTGCTTTTTCATGACACTGGCAGAGTTAAATGGTTGCTATTGAAGTGGTCAGGCCTTCAAAACCTAAGACTTTTCTGAGCTTGTAAAGAAAATTATGTGCTGACTCTTACAAGGAGCAGAACGAACAGGACCTTAGTAATATCAATGTTCCATGCTGCTTTATTTCAGGAATTGGTACCAACAGTCTTTGAATAACTTATCATAGGAATATTTCTGTTTCTCTTTATCCAAATTTCTGAACCAGGGTGACTCTTGGATTGTAGGGTGTTCAGACTTGAATCACCTTCAGTGACAAAGAAGAGATAATAAAATAATGAATTTATTTTTTACTATATCCTTACTTTTAAAAGTTAGAAAATATTCCTCATATTTTATTTGGCTGCTTCCAAAAAAACTCTTGCAGGTTAAGTAGAATAGATTCATTTACTCTTTGTCTACAATTCTTGAAATCCAAAAAGCTTTGCCTTGAAATTTTTTTTAGGTACAGTCTGATTTAAACTGATCAGAGCTCTTCGCTTCTTTACCCATTTATGTTTTCTCCTGCAAAGATCTACTATGTTTAATGAAAGCCTTTATAGAATGTCATAGATAGGAAATATGAACTACATTGTCTTCCAAAATTCTGAAAAATTATACGTCAGACCTATAGGTACATATATGGCCTCAAGAACATTAGATCATGACCATGTAGAATTCTCTCTTCCTTATCTATCCTCATACCATATTTATAACATCAGTAAATAATGTACCAGTCCCCCAGTTGTGATCACTGAAACGTAAATGTAGAAGTATTCCTTGACAATTCTCCAAGTATCGTGCTATTCTAAGTTTTGACTTTTGTTATCTGTGTTATGCAACATCCTACAGACTGTCAGTCCTTCCTTCAGTCTTGGACTCTACGTAGTGAATTTTCCATTGATGGTAAGAGCGAATTTCAAAAAAGTGTATCTCCCACCGCAAAACTGTGGTCAAAGCCTTCCAATGACTTTCCTTTACATTGCAATGACATACTTCTTACCATAGAATACCCCATAGAGTTCCCCACAAGCTGGATACCTAAGTATCCCATACTACCATACTCCGCTTATCAGCTAATTCTGTTATATCCCTCTGGCTCACTTTTGTATCAAGTATTTGGACCCGAGGCATATCCCTCTTAGAAATTTTTTCCTCAGGATTTCCCATGAAGAAATTCTTAGTAATGTCACAGTTCTGTTCAAATGTATCACCAAGAGAAGCCTTTTGTAACTATCTTATTTAAATACCTCCTCAAGGCTGCTTCATTCTCTTCTCTCACTCTTGATTTATTTTATTTTTTTTTCTGTAGGTCTGTGGCTATCATGCTCTCTTAGGGTTTTATAACTTTATGTTTGGCCTGACACATAGGCTTTTTAAACAAAAGAACACAGCACTAGATGAGAATCAGGAAACCTGAGTTCCACTGAAATTCTGTAGTTTGGTTCATACAAGTTGTGTGGCTTGTCTTGACTTTCGTATCTTCACTCTAAGTAAAAAACTCAATTCATATGTATTTGAATTTTAAACAAAATTCTCAGTTTCTCAGTCTTTTTTCTGCCTTTTTTATCCTCCAGTCTAATATATACCAATTCTGAAATTAAACTTCAAAAGTTACATTTCAACCATTTCATTTTCTATTATTCCCCCTCATGAACTAATGTTATAGTACCATTTTGAAGTATGTACTCTAATTAAGTACTACTTCCTTTCCAGCTGAATCTCTTACTACTGTGATACAAACAAATTCCAACTCATCTAGTCAAATTGCTCTAGGCATAATCATTTTGTTTTCACAAAAATTCCTTTTTTACTCTCAGTGCCTCTCGTCTAGCTATCAAAATCTTATCTTTGAAAGCTCAGCTAGTAACTAACTTTTTATGGGATGTTAAAAACCCAAATAAAATATTTTAAAACATGAAGACAAAAAGACAAGCCCTTCACGTTCTCACGCATGTGTGGAAGCTGAAATGATCAACCTGAATACGAAGATGCTGGGGTGAAACGTGAGGCTGGCGTCCATCAAATAAGACTTGTTGAAATATCATACTGAGCTCACAAAATACGTAAAATTAATAAATGATAATAATAATAAAATAAAAATGTTTGAGAAAAACAAAGAAAAGAGCAAAAGAAGAAATGAAAAAGAAAAAAGAGGAAACAGGACTAGTAGAAAGCACTCGTGCGAGTCGGGGACGTAGCTCTGCAGTGCGGTGCCTGCCTGGCAAATGCAAGGTCATGAGTTTGATTGCGAGAAAAAAAAAAAAAAGGTACTTGGGAAATGTAATATGAAATGCTAAAGTTAAGTCAAGGACATTACAAATGACATTAAACATGAACAGTTTCAGCATTTCAATTGAATGGCAAACATTAGAAGTGTGGATAAAAGCAACATAAAGCCAATACTGATAAACTTTTAAAAAGAACTACACAAATCTACAGTTATACTCAGAAATTTAACAGCCTTATCTCATTAACTGATATGCACACAGAAAGACACCAATATAAGAACTTGAATATGTACTAACCAAAATGAACTGGCATTTACAGAATGCTATACTCAACAAAGGAAAAATCATTCAAGTACATATGAAACATTTACTAATATAGTTCATATTGTAGAGCACAAACCAGGGCTCAATCCATTTAACAAAACCCAAATAATAATGAAGTTGGTCCTGTGAGCATAATGCTACAAAATTAAAAATCACTAAGTAAATGATATCTGGAAAAAAAATCGCCAAATATTGGAAACTACATAAAATTACTCTCATTTTCTCATTAGTGAACAAAATTGTGAAATATCTTGAACTAAAAGAAACTTAAGTTCTATAAAAGTTGTTGGAATATAGCAATATCAGTACTAACAGGTGAAGAGCTACTTAAAAATGATGACCTGAATTCCACCTTTTGAATGTACAAAAGAAGATATTAATCTCCAACTTAATAGCTAATCTTCATCTCTTGCTTCATAAGTGATGAAGGAAAGGAAATAGAAAATAAAAAAAAATACAATGAAAAATCTGTGAGGTCAAAACGGGACTTTTTGTGATAATCAGTGAAATTATAAATTTCTAAATATCAGACAAAAAATAAGCATTCAGGGACAACGAGAGGAGATAAAAAAGACCAATATGAGGAACGGGAAAGTTGAAGCTGACGACATTGCAATGTCTGGGATTCACGGAGTTAGATGGTTTTTCAGGTTTTCAGTAATTGACTTAATGCACTGATGTCATTCTTTTATAAAAGCAGGATGTCTTCTTTAAGAAAAAAATGCCTCTAGTAAATGCTAGAAAGAGAGGACCATGTACCTTCTCTGCTTAGTAGTGCGTCTGGCTTTCAGGTCACTATTTAACATCAATTGCTGTGTGAAGAAGCCGCGTTCTACTTGCAGGTCAGCCAACCTCTCAACTTTGCAAGGTCCTACTGCAGATCCAGAGTAAAGATAAATCATCTAAACTCTAGAAGCTACAAAATTTTAATTGATAAGGTGAGCACACTATTGTTTCTTTTTTTATAACAATTTTTTATAGCATTTGTAGAAGGGTCAAAGAGAGAATGCATACGTAAAATCTTTCCAATTTGAAGCAATCAGTAAATGTTATTTTTATTCTCAAATCCTAGCTAACTTTCGATATCTCCTGAATGCTTTATAAGCACATCACTGAGTAAAGAAATCAGGGAGCTAGAAAGGCTCAAATAAAGTGTCAACTTCTTTAACAAAAAGCAATATATGACTATAGCATGTCAGATATCAGGCAAAGTCCTAAAACTATGGTGGTATACAAAAATCTATGTGATCTTTAACACTGAACAGCATTCCCAGGCTATTTTGTGTTTGATTTGAAAAAGACTTCCACTAAATTGCCTAGGCCGAATTTGACCTTGTGATCCTCCTGTTTTAAGCTCCTGGCATGCTGGGGTTACAGAGGTGCATCACAGCACCCTCATGAAATACATCATTTTGGTTTGAAGAGATGAGATTTTATCTTTCATATTAAAATGTTATTTTACTGAAGTTGTCTTGAAGAGTATTCCATGTGTAAAAGTATGAAATATATGACACAACAACTCCAAATGCTTCATGTTTTACAGTGTGCATGCACCCTGATTCTAGGTCCTCATTCTGTTATTGGCACAATTTATTATTTTTATTTTTGTTTATTTAACTTCCTACCAAATAATAGTGAAAAACATCCACTCATTTTTCTATCGGTTACACAACTATAGGTCTAAAACTGCATTCTGTAAATATCAGTTCCAAGAATAGAATATCTCATCCAAGAATCACTTGCAATAACAAAAATGTTGTGATATCTTACATTTTCTTGAATTCTTCATGTAAGTTGAGAAAAAGAGTTTTTATTCCTCTAGTTTATTAAAGCAGACAGGAACATTTTTTAAGGATCACATTGGCAAAGAAGAGCTATATTCCATACAGGTTTGGAGACTTTAAAAATAAAGCATATATATATTTGGAAGTCTTGGAAGACTGTAAAATCACAGGTACCTTGAACATGAGCCCAGACAAGGAATTCCACTAGTAGCTCTGAACTCAGCAAAGAAATTCTAATTAGAAATTTGCTGCTTTTAGTGTAGTGCATATTGAAAAATGTGAGTCTAGTTTTAATCTTTGCCACATGGAAAGCTGGTTTATTTAGCTCCAATTATTAAAAGAAGGTTATCCTTCCAGTGAAAGTGTTCTACTACTTTGTCAAAGACAAGGTGACAGTGTGTTTGGAATTGTTTCTGCATCTTCTAATCTGTTCCACTGATACTCAGGTCTGTATTGTTTTGTTTTGCTTTTGCCAGTACCATGCTTTCCCCCCGCCCCCACAGTAACTTTGTAGTATAATTTCAAGTCAGGGATTGTGATTTGCCCTTTTTTTGTTTTTGTTGCCCAGAACTGTTTTTGTCGTTCTATGTCTCTTCTGGTTTCAAATGAATTTGGGGAATATTTTTTTTCTAATTCTGCTAGATATGCTATTGGTGTTTTGATCACAATTGCATTGAATCTGTAAATCAATTTTGGAATTTTGGCCATTTTCAATATATTAATTCTTCCTACTGAAGAACATGAAATATTCTGGAAGATTCAATAGAAAGAACTCTTGAAGATATTGTGTCAGCAAAGATGTTATATGCAACACCTTGATGACACAAGAAATATCACAAAGAATAAACATCTGGGATCTCATCTTATTCCAAAGCTTTGACATAGTAAAATAAACCACCAACAAGGAGAAGAGACAACACACAGTGTGAGAAAAAATTTGCCAACTGTTCCTCAGACAAAGGATTAATATCTAGAATATATGAAGTACTTAAAATAATCAGCCTCCTAAATTTAAAGATCCAATCGAAAAATGGCATTTGAAATGAAAAGACAGTTATCAGACAAAGAAGTAAAATGGCAATAAAATAAAATAAAAAATGTTTAACATCACTGGTCAGTCAAGAGATGCAAATTAAAACAATGCTGAGAGTCTATCTCACTCCATAAAGAATAGCTATCACTAAGAAATCAACCAATAACAAAAGCTGGATAGAGCTGTTGGGAGAAAGGAACCCTTTTGCACTGTTGGCTAGAGAGTTGATTGGAGCAACCACTGTGGAAATCAGTGTGGAGATTCCTCAAAAATCTTGGACTAGAGGTTCCATTTGACTCAGCTATTCACCTTCTTGGTGTCTTCCCAAAGAATTTAAAACATAATACCATAGCCATATATGCACACCCATGTTTATAGTGATATAGTTTGTAACCGCTAAATCTTGGAAGTGACTCAAATGTCTATTAACCAATGAATGAATAAAGATGTGCTTTTTTTAAAACAAAGACAATGGAATATTACTGTGGCATAAAGAAGAATAAAGTTGAGACATTTATAGGTAAACAGATGCACCCAGAGATCATACTCTGAAGTGAATTAAATTGTATTCATATGATTAAATATCGAATGATTTCTCTGGAGAGAGAAACTGAAACAGTATATAAGTATGGAAATATATAATATATACTGGGAAATGTGAAGAACATGTTCAGATGAGAAGAGAATGAGGTAGAGGGAGGGGAAAGGAAAGAACAAACAAGAAAAAAGAATAGAAGAAAAAAATGGAAGCAAAGATTTTTCAAGGAGGGGGAGAGTGATTGAAGAGAGAGGCAGGGGAATGAAAAAAAGAAGCAAGATACAGCATTTATAGGTACGAATTCCCTGTAATGAACGTTATTACTATGTATATCTAAAATGCACCAATAAAATAAGAATTTTAAAAGAAGAAACTTGCTGCTAATGTGTGTGTGTGTGTGTGTGTGTGTAATTTTTAAGGTTCTAAAACTAAATATATTTGTTTGGTAAGGATATTTGCAAAAAATAGTAAATTGAGTCAGCTGGATGAAAAAAAGCATGATCTTTTTTCTGATAGATTTTTTTTATTTAAAGAGAAAAAACAGAAAAAGGATAAAATATTACAGAATTTCAAGAAAAGAAGATAAACAGTAAACAATCACTAGTTGACAAATTACATATTGTTCTTTTAGAAATAGTTTTTCAAGTTACAAAATTAAAGCACACAAAGTGGATACTCAAGCAGTGAGAGTGCAAACAGACCTGTTCAGCAATCCAACAAGAACCTAGAAATATGGTTATCAATCCCAGACACCTAAACATACATGCTACTATATCTTTTATAGTGCTTCCTATTTCCTCTTTTTTACAATAGCAATTATACATTTTTAAAATTTTATTTAAAAAGAAGAAAAAAAAACAAAACAGAAAAAAGGTTAGCAACAATACAGAATTCTAAAAGAAAGAAAGAAAAAGAAAGAAAAAAAGGAAAATGAGAAAAGCCCCACTAAGAAATCAATAGTTTATAAATTATATACTGTCATCCTGGATGTAGTTGTTCAAGTTACAAAATTAAAGGGTACATAGTAAACATTCAAACAGTCAGATTACAAACAGTTCTGCTCAAAGATCCAACAAAGATTCAGCAATATGGTCATCTATTTTACACACTCAAACATACATGCAGTTATATCCCTTAGAGCACTGTGTTTTCCTCTCCTTTTTACAACAGCAATTGCACATTTTGGTTTTATTACACTTGTAGTTATTATTTACTTTTTACACTAGAGAAACAATATGATATTTATAAATATGATTCTTATTTATTTCACAAATGAGGATAGTCTCAAGGTATCTCCATTTACCTATGAAGGCATCAAGATCATCCTTTTTTATAGCTGAGTAATATTCCATTGTATAAAAATGCCATATCTTTTTCATCCACTCTGCAGTTGATGGGCATCTTGGTTGTTTCCAGGATTTAGCTATCACAAATTGTGCAGCTATGAAAATGGGTGCACATATATATCACTGTGATATGAACTTTTCAGTTCCTCTGGGAAAATACCCAGGAGGGGAATAGCTGGATTGAATGGGGCTTCCAATCCTAGTCTGAGAATTCTTCATATGGATTTCCATAATGGTTGCACCAGTCTACATTCCCACCAACAGTGGAGCAGTGTTGTTTTTTTTTAAGACAATGTCTCACTATATAGTGTAGACTGGCTTTTTGTAGCCCAGGTTGGCCTTGAACTTACAGCAATCTTCTTTTCTCAGACTCCCAAATTGTGTGGTTGCAGGCATGTGCCATCTCACCTGGTTTAAAATGTGTTTTCAAATGATAAAATCAAGCAAAAAATATAAGCTTCATTGTTAGCTGATTGAATAGTAAATACTCAAAAGAAAATCTTTCAGTGTTAAAACTACTGTTAACTAGAGTTTTGATTTCCTGAACTGGAATGACAAATAAGAGGGTGCAAGACTTGAAATTCATGGAGGAAAGCTTTTTTTGGTCAATATTTATGATGGGAGTTTTCACAGGCCAGCCTGTGATCCTAATCACAGTGGTATTTAGAGATCGATTTAGAAAGTTACATTTACATGTTGTATGTTACTTGTGTTATTTTGGGTTACCTTATATCTTAAGAAATTGTGTTCATCACTCCAATCTAGTAACAGTTTGGTTGACACAAAATTGATAAATAATGTTCAATAACTACACATGATAAAATAAATGGCATAAATCTGGGATAGTTTGTAGGTAGAGCAAAGTGATAGCAAGAGGTATGTTCAGAGAAAGCTACAGTTCAAAGGGACAGTGAAATAAAACAACTACTTCACACTCTGAGAAATATATTGAAAAACATCTTCTCTTCAAGTTCTTTGGATGGGGTCTCTAACAATGTTCAATTGACCCTAAAAAAAGATAATTGTAAAGTTCAGGTGATTTATACATACTAATTATATTAACTAAGCAGGTTAGCTGTATTATAGCTTCATTTTTGGAAAGATTATATTTGAGTCCTATATAGGGATATATATATATATATATATATATATATATATATATATATATATTTTCACTACATTTATATCTCAGCTGGATATAGTTTTGGACTATGATGACTCCTTACCCTTGAATATATTTATACATTGTTTCTTTGTTTTTTGACATTATTTCTTAGTAAAAACATTAGTCTAACTGGATTTTATTCCCTTTAACTATAATCTGGTTTTTGCTTTGATGCTTGCACAATTATTTAATCATGAAAAATTTAAAAAACCCTTACAATGCTAACACAATTCTTTTTAATTTGTTTGAAAGCCTTGCAGTCCTGATCTTTGGCTTGCTTACAAACTGAAAGAAAATAAAGTATGGGTTATTCTATCTTTCCTTTTTTCCCCTCTATTTTTGCTATGAGTGGCTGAATAATACAAAATAGATTTTTGAGTAAGGAAGAATATCATTAGACTTCTTGATGACTCATGCTTCTTAGAACTTTAATGTCTCATCTCTGTGTGCTCAGTCTCACAATAATGTGAGTGTGGTTACTTAGTCAAAGATGTAAAACACTTCACACAAGCCTTGCTGAACTATCATGTGCCATGGGTTTGCTGGAATTCTGTGCTTAGCTCATTGGACACTGGAGATAGTGTGTACAACTAGGCAGCAAAGAATGGTAGTGGCTCATACCTCTACTGCTCACATAGCTGCCTGATGGTCTCATCCAAATTCCACCTATGAAATGCCAAGACAGAGACAAAAGTATTAATAAAAATGAAACCAAGTGCAAGGCCCTTCTGAGCAAAGGGACCTTGTGTGACCTCACAGCCATCTCTGACTCACTTATACACTTACATGTATTCTGGGCGCAATATTTCTCTGTTTATCAAAGCCTAAGGGACCTGCTGTTTGCCTATGTCAAAAGCCAGTTAGCTTCCCTGGAAGTAACGATTTATCAGAAATGGGCATAAAAAGTAATAGAAGTAGATAAAGAAAGAGAGTAGCTATAAAAATGAATGTCAGTAAGAAAAGCTATCACTAGCTACTCTGGTTATAATTCCTTATCCTTCCCATTTTACTTTATTTCATAGGCTCTGTATTTAACTGTTTTGTGTTACATATATAGTAGATTTTAATAACTAGATGTCCTATCTTTCTTGCACACAATTTTGGAAATATGTTTTCACTGCAACACAAATACTATATTTGCTGCTGTTTAGTTTGTAAGCTTTTCTACGGGCATCAAGTGTTTACCCTTGTTTGCTCGATTTTATCAGAGTAAGTATATAGTTCTGGTGCTTGTCTTTATAGGTAAAGTAAACAAATAGTCTCATTTATTTCCCTCACGGTCAGTTATTCACTAAGAATATTTTCTTACAATCTTAAACCACATGTAACATGATACAAACTGACATTGCTAAGTCACCTTCCCACCAGAGAATCTGTGACTATCAGGAGGTGTGAAAGTGAACATTGCTGGCAGGTCTATTTATTGTGGTTTTGGTTTTTCATCACACTGATGATAAGGATGACAATGCTGCTTATCTCTCCCCTATTTCCACTGTTCTCCATAGCAGGGCCCTGAGTGCCTTCTCACAGGATGCTCCTTAAGTTTGCTACTTACCACATTCTGTGCCTTCCCTCCAGACAACGTGTGTGTGTGTGTGTGTGTGTGTGTGTGTGTGTGTGTGTACACAGCCCAAAGCCTTTGATGTGCTACTGACACCTAGGAGCAAAAGGTTTAGCTGCATAGTGTGGGTCCCTTCTGTGGCACTGCTGTAGAATACTCATGATCACTTACTGCCCTGAATAATTGCTTCTTCTAATCAATTAAGTTTTGCAATACAGTTCTGTTTTCCTGACAAAACTGGATAACTTTTAAAAAGAGAATATTTGAAATAATCAGTAATTGCATTGTAACTAGACCTATGTATATTAGATCTGAAAGAATTTCTTGAGTTTTTTTTTTTTACTGTGTTCCTGACATAGATTTTTCTCCCATTTTAATATTCTGGATAGTTTCAATGGAAAATCAGGGTTAATAAAACTTGGTGCACCCTCACTAAAATTCCTGGAATACTCTCACCTGTTTAGAGAGGCAAAGAAAAAAATCTACAGTAGAAACAAAACAAATGCATTTATTTTTGTTAACTACCTTAGTTCTCATTGGGGAAAAAAAAGGTAAGAAATGAACACACCCTATAAAATAAATCTTATTTATCAAGTTTTACTGTAAATTAACATGAGTCTAACATAGCAAGAAAGTCAGCAGGTTGTATTTGTGTTCAGCCTTTACCTCAGTTGTGTACTCTATTTCAATCTTTATTTTCTAATGTGCCAAACAAAGTTTGGATATAGAAAAAGTACATAAAATGTGATCAAAAGCTATAGCCAATATTTGATTTAAAAAAATTACTGTACAAGGCACATTGCTAAAATATTTCCCTTCACTTCTAATACATTTATCTTTTGTTCTTGCCACCTTCTCCAGGAGTTCTGGAAGTCGTCTCTCACGAGTGTTTTAATTGGGCTGTCCTGGCTACCTCAATGTCCTGAATCAGTTCAAAACGTTGATCTTTCACGTTCATTTTGACTTTGTGGAAGAGCCGTAAATGGCATGGCGCCAGACGCAGTGAGTCAAGCAGATGAGGGGAGACCCAATATTTTTACAACAGCCTGGAGGCCTGTTGAATGGCACTCCGCAGCAGCAATAAAAACACGGAAGAGGACTTCCAGAACTGATTCAGAAAGTGACAGGAATTGTGGTATAAATGTGCTTGAGGTAAGGGGAGTATTCTGAAGAGAGGTGATAGCAACTGTGTCTTTCACTGAAATATTTTTTAGTTTAAAAATTCACTGTATAGTTTGCACCTCACACATTATAAACAATTCATAGATATTTATTTCTGAAGTAAACATCAAGGAGAGTGAAATATTTCTGGAAAACACAATAGCACTAACAAAGATACAAAGGCAAGCATAAAACATAAAGGCAAGCGAAAGCATAAAAGTTGGTGTGGGAGTCTGAAACAGGATTCACAGAGAATGAGCGGAAGGAAAGGTCGCACTTGGGATGCAGTCCATGGACTGGTTAATGCTTAGACTTTTCTGGCAGGCTGTAAGGAGTCTCAAACCAGAGTTGTAACCTGCATCGTGTCCATGAATGTACTTGTTCATGATTTCTGTCTGATCTTTTCTATATTTATTTATTTTGACCTCACAGTAGGCCCCTTATGCATTTTCTTATTCTCATTCTTGATTTCTTTTAACTAAACCCATCCAATAATATTTTTGTTTGCTTTACTAAAGTTATTTAGTGCTCACAGGGAAGGCATAGAAAGTATTGCTATAGAAGGTCTTCGGTTTTTCAAATGAATCCCTACATAACTCAAATAAAGAGATGGGAGATGGATAGACATGGGACTGTAACATGTATGGCACTGAATGTCTGACACACACTGTAAGCAAAATGTGTTCCAGAAACATTATACAAACATCCTTGGAAGGCAAAGAATAAAAATATAATTATAAAAATTTGAATGAGTTGGATACAGTTAATATCTAACACAGAGTGGTCATACATATTGGTAGAAGAATATTAAAATAAAGTTAAAGAGTTTCAAGGGAAATTTTACAGGTGTAAAAAATAAAGGGAGTTTTAAAATCATGACATTCATAATAACATTGATAATCTTAAATTTTAATGAAAAATTTTAAAAATTATTTTCCAACATACAATATACACAATAAAATAAATTTTTTTTCAGTAACTGAAAAGACAGAATTTACAGTTTCAAGCTAGACACAATAGTTTTTGTATGAAATTGAAAAGACTTAAATAGTATTAGGTAGTTTTACTGAAGTGATTTTTAGAAATTTGCTTTAAAATATTTGTAAATATTAAATGTACACACATATGCACATCTACGTGTACATGTACACACATATGTATGTGGGGTAATGTGTGAAAGAGAATAGAATACAAATCTCACTTGAGAAACAGGTATGAAAGAGAATGGGATATAAAACTCAAATAATATGTCGCACTATCAAAATTTCTTTTTTTAAATTTAAAAAATAGCAGACAAAACCAACAAGATAACCAATTTACTAGAATGTAAAATAAATTGCTGCCCTTTTGCATATAGTGAACTGGGAGACTCTATTATTATTCTACTTACAATGTCAGTATTTTGTTTTGCTTTTAAAGATCACCTCTTTCTTGTGATAGCTGATTAGTGTCAACCTATTTCCAATGAGGTTTGATTTGGCTCTGGGAAGTAGCAGAATCACTCAGAGCAATGCCATCCTACAGACAAGTGGACAATGTGTCCTTGGAAACCATTTAGCTAACTCACATTCAAAAAATCTTGAGTTTATTGTTTAGTTAGGATGCTTTGATTGCAAGGCACAGAAACAAAACCAAAATTGATTTAAACACCGAAGGAAGCTATTGATTTCTTGGAAAGACACTGAGGTACATTAAAAATTCAAAGGATTAGGGAACAAAAGTGGGTCAACTCTTGGGGCTTTGTGGGTTTACAGTCGGAAGTTTGTGCTAGTAACTTCTGTCTGTTGAATTTTTGAATGTGGTGGGGATATGGCTACAGGAATATTTGAGATGAATATATATTGCTTTAGTGATAAAGTGAAAGGAATTTTGTTCCATTGGATCTAGTAGAAAAATTAACAGGGAAGGACACTGATTGATTCTGCATGAATGAATGCTAATATTTGAACCAATTTGGGGGAGTGAAGATATACTATTCTGATTATTTTCAGCTCATTATGAACTTATCTTATAAACTGAATTGTGGTCTGTTACCAAAAAAAGGTAGAGAGACTTGACAAGACAAAAATTGCAGTCAACCAATAAAATACGTCAAACTCATCCCAGAGGTCTTAGTCTCTTTCTTGGGTTCAGAGCTCAATATTTGACACTTACCTCACCACTTAAAAGAAGAGGTTTATTTTGTCTCATATTTTCAGTCTATATTCACTGGCCTCTAGGCAGGATGACATAGCAAAGAGGTAGAGTGAATCAAAGATTGTTTATGCCACGGTAGCCAAGACACAGAGAGAGAAGTGAGGATACGGGAGAGGAGATATTCCTTTCCAGGTCAGGAGTCCACTTGACCTGCTTCTTCCAACTACGCCCTATTTCTTAAAAGCACAATTAGCCATGAACTCATAACAGGAGAGATCCACCCATGAGGTAGTGCCATTGTGATATGATTACTTCCCCAAAGCCTCACCCCTGTGTATGTGAGGCTAAGAGGATATTCTTCACCTGGGACATACACTATAGAAGACATTCGGTAGTTGGCTATAAACACTTGAATATTTTACCTGCATGTCCAAAACTATGCTCATTATTATATTCCTTCTTCCCACACAGTTCATCTCTCCTCTCTACATTTTGTATTGTGTATTTGCAAACAAACAAGCATATGCTTACCCAGGTACTTAATCCTTTTGGGCTTCAATTCCAAAACAGGACCATTAGTGCCCATCAAGCAAGGGGTCTTCCATTAATGTACTGGATCGAGCTAAATAAGTACAAACAGCATCAACTAAAATGCTTGCCACAGAGCAGAATTAACGACAATTTAGATTGCTTCTATTACACTGGCTGCTTTAGAAGCAATAGATTAACTGGTCCTGGTGATGCATGCTTGTAATCCTAGTGCTTGGGAAGCCGAGACAGGAGAATTCTGAGCTTGAGGCCAGCCTGGACTACATAGTAAGACTCTGTTTCAAAAAACAAAGCAAAACAAAAAGTTAAAACAATGTTGTTGGATAGATCATAACCTCCCTTCCATTACTTCTTATCTGTCCTTTCCCACTTAAAGTTTCTCTATTCCACTGAATGTTTTGTAACTACTTGCAGTTTCCCTCAAATACCCCATGCACCCACGTCTCTATAGGTGGTGTCCCTCTGCTTGGAATGCTGTATGTGCCACACTCCCTCACTGCTTCTTTCTTTACTCATTAGTCATATTTCTACTGGACAAGTTTAAGTAGCATAACCTGGGGCAAGTAACCTCTGATGTGCCCAAAATAAGTGTAGCATCCCCATCAAACCCTGTCCCTTCGGTCTCTGTTCCCCACTTCTTTGTGCTTGCTATAACCGTGACTCTATTTTATGCATCCTTACTGTTTATCATTCAGCCTCCAGTATAACACTGTGAACTTGTTCAAGGAAGATGCTTTATGTCAAGAGTTGTATCCCATGCTGGAGTAGCAAAGTACTGTGCAGTACTAGACAGTGCATTGGACAAATGGTTTCTGACCCACACAAATTGAGTTATGTGGATTTAAGTACAATGTGGCTTGTGTACATTTTAAAAATAACATTTTAGAAATGTATATTAAGATAAGTAAAGTTTTTCTTCAGTTGACATGTTTACAGATACTGTTTCTGTCTTTTGGAGGATTTTCTGCCCTACCAAGTTAATTGGTATCTCTATTACCATCCAGCTCATCAATATATATCATTGCTACAGAAGACCCAAATGTTATAAGAATGACTCCGTTCTGATTATAAATCTAACTTTATTATTTTTTTCATTCAAATCTGCATCTCTTCATCAGAGTTGGTGCAGCATGAATTTTTGCACAAAAATTTGCTGATACATAAATTTCATCAATTAGTCTGGAAAGCTTTATCAACAAAGACAATGGAACTTGTTTGACTTAATGTATTGTAAGATAACCTTTTCTGACTTTTGTGACATCACTTTTTGTGATGTGAATTTCCCTGCATCATAGTACAATCCAGCCATCAAATCCATAGTCTGTATTCCACGATAGACAATGGTCTCTATTTTTTTTGAATATTTATACTATTACCCAGCATCAATTTTGAGTACTTCCCAAGTTTTAATAGTGTATTAAACAACCACAATTCTTTGCAATCTCTATATATTTTCATAATACTATATTACAGAAAGCTTCTGTGGTGGGTAACTAAAGTGATAGTTCTCAAAGCATTTTGAGCAATATTTCCTCTGTTGAGGGATGTTGCATTGTTTCCAGTTCAACATATAACCTCCCAAAGTGAGCACTTTAAGTAAAAATATTCATCTGTAACCTAAAGAAGTGCATTCATTTCTTTCTTAAAAGGAAACCATTATAACTCTACACTTAAGTGTTAAATTTAATATCCATTTTTTCAGAGCTGAATTTGTATGTCAGAAATAAACTTTCGAATTTTAGCGTCATGTAGAATACTGCTATAAGAGAAAAGAAATAGTTGGCCATCACAGTCATATTCTAGTCTTAATAGTCTAGGGCCAGATTATGAAGTCCTAATACCCATTTTTTATCATAGTTGTTCATGTGAAATCCATATAGGAATTTATAAGAAGCTTTCAAATGGTTGATATTGCATGGAAAAATCTGTCTACATGAATAAAGCATGTCTTACTTTCTAGCGATTTGCATTATATTCTTAAAGTTCATGAACCAAAAATGTAACGAATATTGATCAAGATCAAATGGGTAATGACAGTCTTAAAGATTAAATGATTTGTTAAAGTGTAAAGATAACTTAAATGAGATGTACAGCATATTCTACTTATAAACTAGATAGAAATAGTTTTTTTTGAAAAAAGTTTTCAGTTTCCACTGTATTAACATTAGACTATATTCTTAAAAATCTTACACATTCATCAGAATTGCTCCAGAATATAATGATAGTCTAATCATCACTAGAGTGCAAGTTGGCTTATGGAGATTTGCATATTTGTTTTGTAAATGTTTCATGGGTGAAATTATTAATTAGCATCTAATTAATATTTGTGTTGCTGAGAACATATTTTTAAGCCTCAGAATCAAGAAAATAGAGAATAGTTAATTATCCATCTCTGATCTCTTCTTTAAAATACTTCATTGCTAAACTCAACAGTACAAAGGAGGGATTAATAAAAATCAATTTTAAATAACTTAATCGCACTCTTTTCATTTTTCCCAATTACGGAGATGCTTTAACTATTCCTTGATCCATGCTAAGGTGTTATTAAATAAATATTTTGTAAGCATTTAATACGCTTGGAAAAGATAATTGATAGTACTTAAGAATTACACTGGAGAATCCCCCCCCCCCAGAAACGTTAGAATGAGAAAGATATAATTTAAACTATAAAAACGAACCCTATATGAAACATGACACGCAGCAAAAGCAAAGTGAAAGGATCTGGAGGCTTGCGTCCTAAGAAGTGCAGGGGCTTGCCTCTCAGAACGCCGTGTAGGCTCAGGTTCAGCAAAGCCTCAGGCTGATTTCTCCATCACTAAGGAGTGGAGGGGGGCACTGAGCAGTTTGTCTGCCTTTCTATTTCTTAATTTTCTCATCCTAAAGCCAGAGATGATAATGTTGAATGAAATCAAGCCTTGCAGTTAAGTAGTCCGTACATAAAATAAGCACAGTTTTGTTCTGTCTTGACTGACAAACAAAAACTTAAAAATTGTGTGCATTCATCGTTTACACTGTGACATGTATGGATCAGGTAATATTTAAGGCAGCTTACACATGTCCACCTGTCAAACATTTATCATTTTTTCCGTTGTGAAAACATTTAGAATCCTTTCTTCTAGCTTTTAAATATACACTTTCCATTGTCGTGCTCTTGTAAAAAGATCATCATGAAGTGTTTGCTTCCCTATGTTCTCACTGACCTCCGATAGCTGCCATTACACTCTCAGCTACATTTGCTCTCATTTAATTTCTCATTAGTACACTTTAATTTATTTCTCATTAGTACATGTTTGTAGTGCATAATGTTTGCATTTATTTTAGGGAATAAGTACATGTATTTAATATACCTTGATTCGTTTTATTCCCTTTTCTTTCCTCTCCTTCTGGTCCTCCCCCATCTCTAGATTCCATTTCCACTTAAAAAAGATCCATTTCTCTGTTCCCTCTTGCCTGTCTTTTATTTTGTTTTTAACATATTTGTAATTTGGATTTGTCACAGAGGAAAATTACGTGACTTTTAAGGTAAAGTATCTGACTTATGTCACTTAATGTTGTGGTCCAAATCGTATCCTTTTTCTTATGAATTATGCAAATTCATTTTTCTAAATGACAGAGTAATACTTCCATTATGTATAAGTACAGCATTTTGTTTATCCATTTATAAATATATAGGCTATTTATAAGATTTAGCTGTTGAGCTGTGCTGCCATAAACATAGATACACATGCATCACTGTGTATGATGTCTTTAACTCTTTTGGCAAGATGCCTACAAGGTAGATAGCTTAGTTGAATAGAACTTCTACTTTTAATTTTTGAGAACTCTCCATACTGATTTCTACTGTGGTTGAACCAGTGTACATTTCCTCAACAGTGTAGAAGGGTTTTTCCCCACAGCCTCACAAGCATTTGTTATTGTATAATTTTTTTAAGTCCACTCTTTTTGGGGTAATATGAAATATAAATGTCATTTTGTTTTGCATTTTTCTGGTAGCCAGTAATGTAGATCATTTTTTCATGTGCTTATTAGCCATTTGGACTCCTTTTCCTGACAAATGTCTATTAATTTCAGTTGCCCATTTTTGATTGGGTTTTTTATATTGAAGAATTTTTATTTAAGATATTTATATATTCCAAATATTGGTCCACTGTCAGGGAAGTAGCTAACAAAAAATGTTTCCTATCCCAAAGGTTGTCTGTTTTCCCTATGAATTGTTTTCTTTTGTGTGCAGAAGATTTTTAATTTAATATAATCATAGTTGGTGATTTTTGATGTAATTGCTTGTGTAATGGAGGTCATGTAGAGAATGTCCTTTCCTGTGCACATATCTTCAAAAGTTTTTCCTCTTTTGTTCTTCAGTGGGGTGTTTTTGTTATAATATTTATGTCTTTGACCCACTTTTATCTTACTTTGGTGCATTATGAAAGATGTGTGTATAGGTTCAATATTCTGCATGTGTATAGTCAGTTTTTCCAGTACCATTTGTGAAAAAGGCTATCTTTCCTCTCTTATGTTTTTGGTACTTTTGTCAAAGATCAGCTGATGTAGCATGACTGGGGTTTCTTCATTTAGATTCTCATGTCTTATCACTGTGGCTTTCTAGCACAAGTTGAAATCAGTGGTTGTGATGCCCTCTGGTTTGTTTGTGTTGCCCAAGAATGCTTTGTCTACTGTGAATTTCCTCAGGTTTCATTGACTAAATTTTAAAATAGTTTTACTAAATTAGTTTGGTGATGAATGGTGTTGATATTTTGATTGAGATTGAATTAAATGTATATATCGGTTTTGTATATAGCCATTTTGACAATATTGGTTCTGCCTATCCAGGAACAAGGACTATCTATCCATTTTCTGATACCTCTTCGATCTCTCTCTCTCTCTTTTTTTAGAAGACTGTCATTTTCATAATAGAGGCCATTACTTCCCTGATTATATTAATTTCTGAGTATTTAATTTCGTGTAATGCTACTGTGTTATTATAGTCCTAATTTCTTTCTTGATTAATTCTTTTCTGTTGCATAGAAACACTATTGATTTTTTCTTGTGGATTATGTGTGCTGCTACATTGCTCTTAGTCTTGGTTGGAAATTGTTTTCCTTTATGCTTTATGTCATTCTGAGCTTTCTCCCCCTTTAAAGTTTGCATTGAAGAGTCCATTCTAATCCTAATGGATTTACTTTGGTAAGTGATTTGTTTTACTTTTCTCTGATCCTGTTTGTGTTACCCTTCTGGAATTTTGACTGTTACATGTCATGGAAAGCTATTTCTGTTATTATTATTATTTGACATTCCATATGCTTCACTTACCTATATGTGATTTCTTTCCCCCTACTTAGGAAGTTTTCCGCTATGATTTCTCTAAATAGGTTTTTACTGTGTGTATACTGATCTCTAATTTTTCTCTTGTTCTAATTGGGATGGTCTTCTTAGCCTCGTATGGTAGTTCTTAGATAAATTTTTGCTGTCTTGTTTTAAGCTATCACTTGTTTTAAGCTTGTTCGGATCTGTCGCTGACATCTAACACATCATATTTGTCACTTCTGCTATTCATATATTATATAGAATTATCTCTGAGATTTCCATTTGGCACATTTCCATGGACTCTGTTTCTTTATTAGATATATCATCATGTTTTAAATGGTTTTGGGAGGAGTAAGCTGCCGGGATCCTCCACCGCGGGCCCGCCCTGCCACCGGGAACAACAGAAGATCTCAGCGGGATCCAGTTAGTGTGAGAAAATTTGGAATTTTCTCCCAGGTGGTGAACTTTGGACTACAGTGGATTGACTGTATCAGTGTGGTGAGTATACCCCTAAAACAGAGGTGTACAGGGGATAAATAGGGCCAGTAGTAAAACCCCCTACAACTAGCTGTACGACTTTGTTGTGTCTGAAAATAGTGTGTGTGATCCCCTCCTACACATAGAAAACATCAGGCAGAGTGAAAATCACAAAACAAAAAAGCAACATGCAGTCTCAAACATATAGTTCACCAGAAGCAAGTATAGGAGACATTGAAATAGAGGACCCCAAAAGTAACACACCGGGAATCTCTGAAAAGATAGCGAATGAAATAAAAAAACAACTGCATCAGACTATAGAGGAAATCAAATTAGAAGTAGTCTCCCATGTAAAGATAGAAATAACAACTTTAGTAAAGGAGTTGTTGAATGCAGCTAAAGAAGAACTAGAGAAAAAAATACATGAACATGGGAAACATTGAAACTTTGAATGAACAATATAGAAAACAAGCAGAATTCATGAAACAAACTCAAAGAGACATCCAAAAAACAAAAAATTCTGTTGAAAGCGTGCAAAACCACCTAAAGGAAGCTGAGGATAGGATTTTGGACCTTGAAGACAGGATCACAATTAGTGATCAGGAAAGGATAGAACTTTTAAAATTAACAAAGCAGCATGAAATGACAATCCAGAAGCTTCATGATGATGCCAAGAGCAACAATATAAGAATAATGGGCATTAGCGAAGATACAGGAGTCCAGGCAAATGACAGTATTTACAGAAATAATAGCAGAAAATTTACAGAAATAATAGCAGAAAATTTCCCAAACATGGGGAAAGAATCTGATATGCAGATAAGGGAGGCATATAGAACACCAAACAGTCACAATCAACATAAATCCACACCCAGACACATAATAATCAAGATCTCAGACATACAGCATAAAAAACAGAATATTAAAAGCTGCCAGAGAAAAGACACAACTCACCTATCAAGGAAAGCCCATTAGAATCACGGCAGACTTTTCAGCACAAACCCTCAAGTCAAGAAGAGCTTGGAGTGAGTTATTTCAGGCCCTGAAAGGAAACAACCTTCAAACCCAGACTGATGTACCCAGCAAAACTTTCATCCAAATTTAATGGAGAAACAAGATACTTTCATGACAAAGAACAACAGAAGAAATTCATGTCCACCAAACCAACCCTAGAAAGAATACTGAAAGACATACTAGACAGAGATAAAAATGACCACAATCCCCAAAACAACAACAGAAAGAAACCACCAGGTAGGATAAGCAATTAAATAAGAGGAAAAGCAGAAAGAAACAACTGGAACATAACATGGCAAAGTCGAGCCAGTACATGGAAATCCATATGGAGAATTCTCAGAAGACTAGGATTGGAAGCCCCATT